>JAGTXR010000153.1:1800000-2089794 GCA_022606575.1 Glossosoma conforme | reverse complement strand
GTGATTTTTAATCCCTCACCCGTAAAATGCCAGTCATAGCTTATTACTTAAAATGAGTGATAGACAAAAGTCGTCCTGTGAAGACCACCCATTCATAGTAAATTCCTGTAATAATAGTCTATTACGTTGGCAGTGCTTAGCCATATGAAATATGGTAAGCGTCATAGAAACGTCGTGTATTATGTATAAATATATCAAAATACCGTTTATTATGGCTCTTCGGCATCAGCTTGAAAGAGTTATATCTAGTTGATGTCATTACGAAATTTGCATTTAGTATTTTTTTATAATCCACTACATTCATAAAGTAAAAAATACAATAAAATTAATAATAGACACAAATAAATACATCGAATATTTTTTCGGACAGTTAAACACAAGCGTCTACGGTGGGCGGTAATATGTTAATACAGTTTCTCGGAAAAATAATTTAATTTTGGAAATTTTTGTTTATGCTGAAACATTCCGTTTGGTAACTTGTCTTGAAAATTGTTATAAATGAAAGCACTTAGAAGGTTTATCTTGATAATGAGAGCTTAGGCCTTAGAGCAATGTTATTGAAGCTTTTTTATTATCTTTGAGCCAAACACATACTTGAATATTTGTAATGTAACGTGGACTACACTAACACTTTTTTAACAAAAAATTTAAATCTAAAATTATTTTAAAAAAAAAATTAAATCATTAATTGCTCCCTCTTTTAATTTTTATTTAATATTTTTATTACAGATTATAAAATTAGACAAATAAATAATAGAACATATAGCTAATCAACATAATATACTGCTTGTCAAAAATTACAGCACTGGACTTAACCCGCCTCACACCTGCATCACACCGGAGGACAGTTAAGTGTCATTCAGATTATGATCAGTTAACAACTGATAAGAACAGTGGGAGTCCCCTCTGAATAATTGTGGCCACTGCACAGAAGTGCAAAAAGAAAGAACCCGTGAAACAGATTAGAATCGAATTCACGGGTTGTAAAGAGATGCAGATGGAAGATAGATTCTCACCGAAAATACGAACAAAGATTGTAAATGCGTGTAAATTTTTTTTAGTGGCCACAAAGTCTGCATGCCTGATAGGGCCGAGGCGATTCCCTCGAACTGCATCGAAAAGGACGCCTCTTTCTAACAAGAGGAACTGACAATCACAGAGAATGACAGTCCCGAAAAATTACAGTACAGTAAAAAGTGAAACTCAAAATTAAGGTGTAACCAAGCGTTTCCTTCAAGATATTTGAGATACTCGTATGATAAATGTGTTAAGTGCCGTGTTTTGCTTAATATGGCTACTTTAGAAATATTGCAATACGAGACAAAAAAAAACTATGTATAAATAATTACGTAGCTTATCACTAAATAATTATTATTTTAAATCCGTACCCTTAACTGGAGCAATGGTCGTCACGAACTGTAGCCTTAATTAAATGTCAACTCTATCATTCAGAGCTCCTCTAAGTTTGCAGCAGGTATAGGTCAATGGTCAAAGCGTGTTCTTTGCAAGCCAAAAGTCGTGGGTTCGATCCCCGACGGAGATTAAAATAAAAGTTTTTTTTTATCGATTTCTGAGCTCTAAAATACCCCCGGTTGGTGTGAATTTGATCCCACACCCGTAAAATGCCAGTCATAGCCAATTAATTTAAATTGGTGGTAGACGAAAGTCGTCCCGTGAAGACCACTCATTCATAGTAAATTCCTGTAATAATGAGACTGATGCGTGAATCTTGGGCTGTAGTCTATGACGATGATGGATCAACACTCCACATGCAAAGTGTCATAGAATTCCACAGATGAGACTTCAGAATCACTATCACTATCTGTCGATCTATGTTCTCCTGTATGTGTTTACATAACAATAAAAATAAAACATTGTAAACCCAGTATTTTAAGAAGGCAACTTTATTTGCCAGTTGTACAAAAAGAAAAAAAAAATTAAATACAACTTCTGCTTTATTTTAAATGGCCGATTGGGTAAAAATATCATCGAATAAACTTGTATTTATATTATTTGTAAAATCACAGAATATATTTATATCTATATTATCAGAATCGAGTTTATTGGTTTTGTTTTCTCTAAGATATCATTTTCGTACAAGAATAGAATCTGCCCCTTTCTAAACAATGATTTAATTAATTATTTTAATTTAGGTGTTTCTCAAAAATCAAATTATGAAACAATACCATATATTTATTAACTATTTCAGAATGAAAGCCTAATAAAGCTTTACTGTTTTAACCTGTCGAATTCTTTGAATCTAATAATAAAATATTTGTGTATGAAAATGCCTTTATATTCACTCTTTAGTAAAAAATATAATGACATTTAGAAGAAAATTATATGTTTTAATTTAAAATAGTTTTATAAGTTAAGTTTAATGAGAAAATTAACGACTTAAAGATTATTTTTTTTTGATTCACATTTATTTTAAACTAATACATGTTTTGGCCTCCCTGGATACAATCTTTAATTTTTTAAATTAAAATCAATTAATAATTATAATTATGCAGTTTCACCAAGTATTGTCAGTTGATAACCTTAATGTTTTTGTATATGATATGTATTTTAAATAATGTAAGACTAACCATTTTAGATGGAATATAAAGACGATATTTTTTAAGAGTTAAGTATAAACTATCACTTTGAAGAGCAGAAGTGAATAAAATAATATGTGTTATCTTTTTGAGTAAATTGAGAGTTTCAGCCTCGCTTCCCGCCTTGGGAACGTCTTTTAATTCTGGCACTCGCAGCTATAATCGATCCACACAAAGTGCAGTCTATGTAGCGTCTGCATCGTCCCCATTCTTCTTTATGATGGTGAGTCTTGGAATTTCACCAAAAGTCAATTTGGCAGTATATTGGGTTTCAAAGAAGATGTCAGCGTAGAATACTGAGGGTACGTTGTGAGAAATGACATGATGATAGAGTGGATCGGGCAGCCTTTCATACTATAGTCGGTCAAATGGCGAAGGTAGACCTGGTTGATATATTCATATACATATTCTACGGATGCCTCAGGAGAGAATTAACTTAAGCTGCCTTTTTAAAGCCCTCAGGTTTGCGCTATCTTAGAAGTCTGCTACGAACTATATATGGAGTGTACTAGGTGAAATCGTGGAAGGCGGAGCTGATGAGGCATGGACCAAGATGGATAACAGAGCTTTGTGGCAGCGGCTTCATATGCTCCAGTTACAGCAGCAGAAATGAAGATAATTACTATCTTTTTATTGAACTATTTTTCAAAAAGTAATTCATAACACTTGTATTATTATAATTAACCCCTTTAATCTTAGATATCATTAGTCTGATTTAAACTTGAAAAAATGATAATGTTAAGATAATGGTTTTAACTCTTAACTAACGAAGTGAATGGTTTGATTTACCGGAAGCGTTTTCAGGAAATTTCAGTAATTACACAACATGTTATTCTAAGCAAAGTGATCCGTTAGTGTCAACCCTAAATAGTAATTGTAGTTTAGTAGATTCATGGTCGGCTTTTTTGCCTCTATTGTGTAATCTCCATGTATGATATCATTATATGGCGTGAAAACGACTTGCAGGGCTACAGCAATTTTTTTTTATATAAAATATTAAGCCGGTAAGTACAAGTGTACAAGTATACTGTTTAGTTTATAAGCATCCAGTGAATCATAAGTTTTCGTTAAAAGAACAAATAGTTTAATGTTTAAAATTCTATGAAATACCAAAGATGCATTTATTTATGAAGCTTTTGCCGGAGAGCTTGCCTTAGTAGCAAAGCGTTTGAATATCGTGGGTGGGATCCCCCGACAGAGATCAAAATAAAAAATATTTTTAGTCGACTGTATATTTTAAATGTACTGATATCAGCTTGATATAGCTCCTTCAGGCTGATGCCGTAAAGCCTCGAAAAACGATCTTTTGTCTCTTATTTTTGTCCGCTCGCCTGATATGCATATCTAATGTTAGTTTTAATTATATAATGTTACACGGTGTTTGCATACGCCAATTTATTTGTTATGAAAGTTGGCCCATTTCCTGTAAGTACCACTGTCATTTTAAATTCGCTTTTTATGCAGCGACGGTTGGCAGCGCCGAGATGTGAGAGCGCGCCGTCAGTTGACAGTTGGAGTTTGACTCACGACCGTTATGGCACGCGCGCCTAAGGGCGTTAGCTATAAGGGTGACGTTTTTGACAAATAAACCGTGATAATATGTGAAACGAAAACAAGTTCTTTATATTGTGAACCTGATCCCGCATCCAGTCATCCAGTAAATCGATATTAAGCATTGAGAGGAGGATATCAAAACATTTACCATGTCAGTTGTTCACTGTTGATTAGTTATTTACCTGCAACAAAGAAAAATAAAGTCAGAATTGTATTTTTATTTTTAAAGGGTCCGCTAAATAACTTTTTTTTTTAAACAGGGCGCAAAACGTCGAGTGTAGCTTCGGCTGTGTGGCACGTAGCGCCATCCTGTTGGAACCAAATGTTGCCAATATCCTCTTCTTCAATTTTTGTGAACAAAAATTCGTTCAACATGGCCGCGCCGCATGGAAGCGCCATTGATGGCGCTTCACGCACACTTTCTGCCACAGCAGCAATATTCTCGGGTGTACGATGGTTTATCGATGAGGATGCCAGTTTCTTTCACTTTTTTCACAACATAACGAACATACGGAGCTGACGGTGATTCTCTTCTTCCAAAATCCGTACGCAATTTTCGCACACATTATGCAACATTATCGCAATATTTCCCAGCGTTGTTCAAGCGTATACACAACCATATTCGTTCAGCGGAAAGATAAAACTAATTATTTGTCAAATCAGACATGAGTTAAGTGTTACCATTCACGAAATAAGCACTAGTTGAAAAAAAAAAGTTAGATGGCGGACCCTATATAAGTGCCAGCTATTGCCATTTATTAAAAAAAACATATAAGCAACCATATACAAAATAACATTTGTTACACACAGTTATAGAAAAAATTCATTCGTAAATTTTAACACGCTTGTGAACTATCTGATAACGTCATTTGATAAAAAAGGTATTCACGCATAGTCAACTGTTTGGACTTTTTTTGGATTTCAAGTTTTTTTAGAAATATGCAATGATTTGATCAAAATGATTTACGAAAGCAGTATTACATTCACGCCCATTAGGAAGTATTCAAAGGTTTAGTGAATATGAGATGTAATAAATTGATTAAAGACCATTTTAATTCAAACTTCGTCCGCGATAAAATTAGATTTTTTGATAGGCAAGCTATCTACGTAATGTCCATACCATTCGTATAATTTATATAAAAAAAACATTATTTTTAACGATGTCAATCAATGCGGCTATTTGAGGTACATTTCACTTATTCGTTGATTACGAAATGATGACTTTTAACTGATGTCTGCCATTTTGCAGAATCCATTCCCTAACTTTAACATATCCTCATTCATTTTTAGGTACTTTGTGCTGATATCCTCCTCTTCCATTTAAAGACATCGATTTACTGTATGAAGGATGCAGGATCAGGTTTACAATATTAACACTTGTTTCACATATTATTTGTTTATTGTCACAAACGTCGCCCGCCACAGCGAACGCACAGGACGCGCGCACTGTGACGGGCGCGAGTCAAACTTCAACTGCCAGCCCACGGCGCGATCTCACATCTCCCCGGTACCAACTGCCAATATGACAGTCCTACCAACCAGCAATAGGCCAACTGTCATAACAATTATTTTTGGCGTATGCAAACACCGCTTAACATTCGATGTAGATGTCACGCAAGCGAACCAAAATAATAGAAAAAGATCGCTTGTTGAGGCTTTACGGCATCGGCCTTAAGGAGCTATATCAAGCTGATATCAGTGCTTAGTAACGGGTTACCAAAAAAAAGCAAATCGAGACACGCTTTAGAATACTAACTTTGCAGCTTATAGACTGAGGTCAATTTGACATCTAATTGATGCACCTAAAACCACGGGAAGGCCTTCAGTCAATCTTCAAGTTATTAATTAAATATACACATACTATACATAAAATTCTTAATACGCACCAATTCATTCAGAAAAAAATCGGCAGAACCGCGAGACCATCTCCTGCCTGAACTGATGCGCGGAATAAGTTGTATATATAACATTGTTACCATCATATAACGATAGATGTCTCTATAGTATATATTCAGAGTGTGTAAATTATTATTTTTTATTATTCAATTAGTCAACATTTATTCACAAGCTTTATAATATTATTACTTTCTCGCACTCTATTTATTTTAGTAAGTACCACTCGAGTCTTGAACCGAACTATAGATTGAATGGATGAGAAACAACTTCTTGTGAGTCCTACTCGGACTTTACAACCAGTCATTTACCTGTGTTACTGATGAACAATTTTACCTTCTTGATATTAATTTTTGCGTGTGTCCAGTAACGGGTCCCCATCTGGTCTCGAAAAACAGGACAAGACAGGAAGGTTTTCACCAACCCTGCACTCGTGATATCGCAGAGTCTCATTTAAGTATTGTTGAGCGTTATTACTCCGTATTAATTGCCCGGCCAGGCCTAATTACCGCGATAAATAAAGGCCGATGTAAAGTTCTTGATAACGGTAAGACGTCCCTTAAATAAGTAATTGTATGTTCATGATAAATTGTGGCATTTATCAACGGATTGTGAGCAAAAAATAAGAGATTGCTTGCTACGTGATAAGAGTCATTAGTCAAATTGAAATCTTCAATGATAAGAATGGATAATTAACTCTTTAAACTTGTGAACAATAACTAAAAAAACCCAGTGAAGATGTATTATAAGATTGTTCGGAATGTTTTTTTTATACGTATTTTTTGTGATTATTTTCATATTTAAGCCGAATACCTATTATATAATATTATAAAAAACTTGATGATTTCTACGTAGTAGCTTTTGAACGGCAGCTTTTCAAATTCAGGTTGGGCCGATTCTTAGGACAACATGGATCAAGCAAACCAATGTCGGTGGGTATAGCTCAATAGTCAAAGCGTTTGCTTTGCAAGTCAAAGGAGTGGGTTCAATCCCCGACAGAGACTAAAAAAAAGGATTTTTGTATCAATTTCTGAGCTGTAAAATACTCCCGGTGGGTGTGAATTTGATCCCTCACCCGTAAAATGCCAGTCAAAGCCTATTAATTAAAATTGGTGGTAGACGAAAGTCGTGCCGTGAAGACCACCCATTCAAAGTAAATTTTTGTAATAATAATGATGATGCGTGAATCTCGGGCTGTAGTCTATGAGGTTGCTGGATCAACACTCCACATGCAGCGCTCAGTCATATGTACTTAGCATCATAGAAATCCACAGATGAGAATATAGAATTACTATCACCATCTGTCGGTATTCTCCTGTATGTGTTTACATAAAAAAAAGCTTTGAGAGTGTTGGGATTATTATCCGATTTCATTAAAAAAATCGATTAACAAATCACCCAAACGTATGCCCCGGATACTACAGAAACCCCCTCTACATCTATTGGTACTTCTGCTCTGGAGTTTGTCGGGAATCAAATATCTTCCCAAGTGGTCCTTCAGGGCAAATATGTCCTAAAAGAACGAATGTTTGTGGTGGAATGTTTGAATTTGTGGTGATTATACGTTCCAGGTGTGGAATAGATATGGGAAGAAGAAGAAAGCCTGTCAAATATGTTATGAAATATGAAAATACCATTTTCGGTGTACTTATATCTTCATAACGGATTGTAGCCGGCATTGCTCGGTATTTTTTTTTCATCTTAAAATAAGTAAGAGATCATGTTGTAAAAAAGTTTTAATAGAACAGAAACCTTTCGGATACTCGTTATAAACAAAATATCATCGTGGTTGAAGAAGCAGTAAATGCATCCATAAGAAAAAAAAATCTCGCAAATATTTATGAATTTTTGTTTACGAGTACATTTATAACTTTCGAGGACAAATGTTATAACATACCTGTATGTTGTATTATTTGGTACATTATTTCCGTTAAATAGCATGTATATAAATCACTGAGAATCTAATAATATATGACGTAAAACGTTTAATTTAATCACTCACCAGGGACGGTTATATAGAACGAACTTTTGATTTTGCTAAGACCATATACCGAACATGCGGCCAAGAATTGGAAACCGTTGGGACATTGGTTGGCCGCAAGCACCCGACACTGTTTGAGAACCATGATTTTAGACCAGGAGTCAACAATGTTGAAAATTGGAGCAAAAAAGGGACATATAAAGTTAGGAAAACGTACCTACTTAATTCCTGAATACGTTTTAACGCAGAAGTTCTCTCAGTTTTAAAAGCAAGAGAAGCGTTACATTATCAGTCTCAAGGCATTATTTTTTTCTCACTACAAACTTGCGACACGATTTTTTGCTATCAGCCTTTGTCTGTACATTATTACACGTAGGCCACCCGCATGAGTCTCAATCCTTCTTAAAACTCCGCCCTCTGCATCCAATCTACTTCCGTTATTATTGTGATGTCGTCAGTCTACCTTGAAAGGGGTCGATCAACGCTCTGTTTGCTAGTTTAGGATGCCACTTCAACACTTTTACTCCTCCATCGACCGTTGTTTCTTCACCATATGTGTCCTGCCTATTGCCATTATTCATTTTTTATTCCAAGACATGTCTGCACCCGAAGATCCATCTGGGAATATATATAACTTCTAGAGACATGATGCACTTGCAAATATAGTATCCTAGGCATTGTTACGGACATCCGATAATATATATTAATTTTTGAAGTATTTAAGTTCATTTAAGGTTCCGTGGTGCTGTAAAGTCTGTCGAATCTTAATAAAGAAACATTCACAGTCAGGTTCGGCAAACACCATACCGTGGGACAAAGAGATAATAATGTACTATGTCAAGGTTATATAGAGTGATAACATTGTTAAAGCGCGCTAAGTTGCGAGCGACATACGCCCGCTCGTGAGTGAGCTCCGGCCGTATGTGGAGACTCACGCAGAAGCCGGCTAGCATTTCATCACTACGTGGAGAACATCGAACAATCAAAGAGCTCGAGGGAACCGACTGGAACACAGCTACCTTACAACCAGTTGTCAAGGAAGATGAACTATGAAGACGAGGACCCGCTGCCGCCGCCTGTAGAGCGGTTTATCAGTCAAGGTGGGACTAGTCGTCTACAGGCATATTTTAGATGATTTGTTTTTATACATTTTCAAGAAATCAGGCTATTAGCTGGACGCTCTGAGCTCTTGATCATTTGGTCTCAAGGAAAAGCTTTACCCAACCAATTCTGAGGTAATCTATCCAACTTTTCAGATCATGTCCAATGTTGCTTAACTACGATAATCTAATGATATGCGCGTTGTTGGTTTTATTATTTATTACAGTAACATAAACTGAATTTCTTATCCAACTGAAACTAAAACATTTAAATTATTGAACCTTTTTTTTCAGTTTTTTTAATAAAAAAAAGATTTTTCTCATAAATGCTTTTTGACCCCTGTTTCAGAGGCTCCTAACAGACGCTTTGATGCGCAGTCCGCGGGTCTGAAAGTTTGGTCAAAACTTAGACCTTAACGTTTATGTTCCAATTTGTATGTGATGTTAAGATGTTATTTTAAGAAGTTTCCCTTCACAAGGTTGCTACCTCACTTAACCCTACAGCCTTTTATCAAAAGTGATGCGAATCATATTTAATTTACAGTGTAAGTAACCACTCATTATATTATTTATTAGGCATAAAATTTGAAATATTTTTTCATTTCTAGAAAAAAAAAATTGCAGGCAATAAATATAAAGATATTTTTTAATTTCTAAAACTAAAATTATTTCATTAAAATATGCTAGATGAGCGGCAAAAATGGTCAAGTAATCAACGTGTTGCTTGATGTAAACGTTTGGACTTTTTTTTAGATTTTTTTATTTTTTTTTATTTTATCAATAAGATATTATTTAATCAGTTCTTATAAGCTTCCTTCTTGATGTTGTGGCTTATGGGTTGAGCCGTGTGTGGTGAACTTTTTTTTCTTCTTCAGGATTAATAATATAATAGACCCTTGCAATGGCGGTCGAAATATTGGTTGAAAAAAGTTCACCACACACGGCTCAACCCATAAGCCACAACATCAAATCTGGCCGTGAAAACCTAAGAAGTTACTTGACCTTCTTTCTTGTTTCTATTAACTTTTAAACCTGTTAACTGGGCAAGACGTATAAATACGTCAAACGTAAACAATATCGGGTACGAGTAGGACGTATGCATACGTCTTTAGAATATATGTTCGTAAAAAAATTTTTTTTTTTCTACGATTTAAAAATATGTACATCTTAAATGCATTGTATATGCACTTTTTATATATTTGATACAAAAAATATAGAAGTTATTCGAATCTACTTGTTAGTTATTTTATATTTTTCATTGTGCGTTATGTTTAAATAGACAAAAAATATATTTAATAGTCTTTTCATTTAATTTAAGCAAAAATAAAAAATAAAATAATGTGAAATTACGTTTCCACCGGGCGCAACGTATTGATACGTCTTAATGAAAAAGTTCGCGCCTATTGTATGTAGTAAAATTAAAAATATGCTGAAATCAAATTTCATGATATGTAAAAATATCATGAAATTTGTTGAAATTTTAAGTATTCACCTAACGAAATTCAAATGTAGAAATCTATCTTTAATGTTTTACAAGTTATACAGAAACCTAATTTTATTGTAAGACTTAAATACTGATATGTGGTTTAATGTAGGGAGGCTTGAAATTTCTGAGATATTTGATTGGAAAACTTATGTGTCGAGAAATATTTGTGACGACATCAATGAAAGGATTTCAAACTTATATAAAATAAACACATATGTATTCTAATGAGTGTATAAGACTGTTGGATATATCGTTGAGCAAAGATTATGGAGAGAATATAGAGAGAAATATACAGGAAAAAGGAGATATTTCCCAATCATTTTTGTTTAAAATGTAAAATTTTATCAAAATGTTCGTTAGAGCAGCAAAGAAGAGCTATGAGCGTTTGGAGCGGTATGCTTTCTCGGAGTTCTACCATTGTAGTAATGCTGTCAGGAAAGTGCTATTCAAAGCACACTGTATGGCATTATATATCTCGGAACTCTGGTCTAGCTATCCTAAACGAGAGTGGGAGAAGCTCAAAGTTGCGTATAATGATAATAATTCATATCGCCAACTAATGCAACTCCCTAGATTTTGTAGCGCATCTGACATGTTTGCGGAGGGCAGAGTCCATTCATTCCCAGCATTATTGCGTCACCGTGTTGCCGGCTTCTGGAGCAGGATAAGGAAGTCCAACAGCACCAACATCCTGGCTGCTTCTGAATGGCTCAACTCCTTCCTGAGCCATCGCTGGATGGAGATGATGCAGCGACCACCATGAATATTATGTCTATATATAATTATTATTTTGTATGTAATATTTAAATATAAGTGTATCTAAAAATATAGCAGATTGGATATTGCACAAACCACCCAATCCTGCTGGAATAAAAGCTTTAATTATTATTATTATTATTATCAATAGTCGAATTTGATCAATATCACAAGTCTTTAGTCGGTTTAAATCAATTGATGTCTTTATTGTCCATGTGATCCAAGCATACAACAGACAATGAGACATTCTCTAATGGAGTGCAACACCCATGATAACAGGAGACGCGTTCTTTGTTGTCGCAAAGGAGTCTTTGCCATTTTTTGAGAGGATTTTCCTGAGCAGCTGCTTAGTTTTGACGGTTCCTCGCTGTTAAGCTTCATAAAGGAATTCGGCGGGGCTACGCGCGCGGTTAACGAAGCTGACATGGAGTAGGCTACTACGTTATTTAACTGTTTGTCAGACGCATACACCTTGTGTGTAAAAAAGTTTTCATTCTATCGTTATCAGCATCAACTTGCCTTCCAGAACGTGTTCCATCTTAAAAATAGCCGGATTAAATTTACAAACCAATTTTGGCACAAGCGTTCTGTCAATACATTTTCTCCAATATACGTAGGATATTTTGATTGATAAAGCATTTTTTAACTTTTTGTTGTATTATTTTTTCGATTTTACATTTTAAAATATAAAAGTGAACTAACAAAAAACTATTACGTATAATGAAAACATTTTTTTTCTAAGCTGCCTTAAAAAATATAACCTTCGACAAAAAATCTGACAAGGAGATCGCTTGGTCACGACTACCTTATAAATATTTGAATTATGTTAAAGAGAATAAGTGAATTCATCTGTAGAGGAAGAAGTCGCATGTTATGGTATGTTATTTATGAGGCTTTTGCGGATGCGGGAGATGTCACAAGATTCAGTATGTAAAATTATTGCACAAAGATGCCAAAAGATATGTCATTCCATATTTTCGTTGTCATCAAACATGATGTATGGTAGAAGTTAAAAGTATTATTTATCGATTATTTGCTGAACTATTTATTTTAATTTATTGTCAATTATTCTCGTAGTGACGTTTTCTGAATGTTTTGTACAAAATACTTTAAAAAATTGATAGACACATATAAATATGCAGCAAAAATCATATCCAAGATATTTCTCTCAACAATAATGGAAAAAAGAAATGGAAATTGCTGGGATTCAAGATGAAAACTATTTGGATTCCACGTTGTTCAATTCTTTACTCAGCGCCAGCCCAGAAAAATTAACAGTCGTTTTAACATGGATCACGTTGAGTATGGCCTCTGTTTAGGAGACTTCAGTTTCGACTAACTCTTAGCCTTCCCTCAATCCGTCACGTTAAGAGACAACTGAGCTGCATATACAATTCATAAGTGGCCGAACATATTTATGTAGGAGAGGGGGTGGGGAATGTGTCTATCAGGTAGTAATAAGAGAGCGAGACGGATAGTATTGCAAAGATAAAGATGTGAATGACTGAACTATTATTTTTAACTATTATTTGTGTGAAATATTTGTTTTTATTTTTTTAAAATGTGCAATCCATGTAAAAACAAGTTAAATGAATAAATATTATTTATTTATAATGGATCTCAAAGTGAATGCTGAAAACATTGAAAAAAAACACATTTTATTTATTTGCTATTTATATATAATAAATATTTTTTATGCACAAGTTTCATTATAAATATTATTTTATTTTAAATATAATAGAACTCCTATTTGGAGAACTCACATCCACTTAGTGACAAAACGGATTTAAAACGCAATTTCTTTGCCACGTGATGGAATATTCTTTCTTCATATCAAAACCCTTAGTATTTTTTTATTCTCATTCGTTGTGTTGAAACACGTCCTACACACATCTACTAGTTGACTTGGAAAAACTTGTCGAGTTAAAAAAAACAGAGGACTTAAAGTCTACATATGGACTGATTGTGTTTCCTTGTACGAAGAAAATGCTCTATGTCCACTAGAAAAGCTCCAGAACGAACCTTCTTTAGTCTCCAACTCTGTTTATTCTACGAGTTTTCCCTCTTTATTCCATACGAAAACGTGCGAAAAAAGATTAACAGTTGTTTTTTTAGACTTTTACAAACTCCAAAGACTTACGCGGAACACACATTTTATCTTCAATTATATATATTACATGTGAAATATTTACTTTCAATTTATTTTTCCAGTTATAAACGCCAATATTTAACTTTTACCTGAGCATAAAATACAGGTTTCTCATTGCTTGTGCAAATATATACTAACTGTTATATTCAGTTTGTAAGAGAAAATCTTAACATAACACACATGTGCTTTCAAATACGAAAACTTGATAATTATGTAATTGTTATCAACTTAATATGCATTTTTAACTAAAGGATTGTTTTTTTTTTCAAATAAATTGCTTAGATGGAGTTTATATATTTTTAGCTGCTATTCTACTTCGTAGTGTCAATTTGGTGGATTGGTTTGCAGCAATAAAATTTTGCATTTCGATCTCCACTCTTTTCGACACTCTTCAATGCCCTTTAGCTCAGGACATGAGTTGTAGCTCTTATGCTGAGCTTAAGAGGATTGCAGAGGATCGAGAAGAGTAGAGATCGAGATGCAAGATTTTGTTGCTGCAAACCAATCTACCAGATTGATACTACGAAGATCAGCATCATATAGCCCTTGTTGACTGGTGCCGCAAACCTCGATATACAATCTGTCGTCTCTGAGTTTTATTCGCTCGTTGGACATGCATATGTCGCCATTTTGGTTGTTTTGACAAAAGATAATTCGTCAAAGAGGCGACAGGTGATAGAAGAGTGCTGCGGTGTTGCGAAGTTCTCTGATTCAGTTCGGATCGGCTGTCAACTGAGGGAGATAGTTCACTGTCCATGCCCTGAGCCGAATACCAAAGTTTGTAAATTTTTATCTTGTATTGTAATTAAATATATGTCAATGTGCTTCTACAAAAGTCTTTATGTTGCTCATCTGCTCCTCATCTGTCCACCACGTGTTCTTGATAACTATTCCGTTGACGTGAAGTCGTCTTTCCTTAAGTAAAGGGGATGTTAACAGGTAAAACTAAATATACTCGTATCTTAATGAAATGAGATGAATTATTATGAAATAACGTTATGACATGTCAAGAAGTTATTAGGACTGTATGAACTTAAGGTTAATTACTTAATATATTATTTCAGGCTGTTCATTTTCAACGTTATAATAATATGAATGGTTTTGTAAAATAATATAATATATTCTTGGAATTAATTTTATTACGTTAATTTTCCTAATTGCTCTTGAAATATCTTCAATGTTCTTCAAAGTATGCACATTCATAACAACAATTATCATGATTATTAGGAACTTAATATTTAGTTTCCTACGCGTCTTTGATATTGTTTTCATTCACAATAGAAAATCTACTGTTAACGTGAATACATTAGAATAATTTAAAATACAAATATCGAACATAATTCAAAATAGGTATTTGGTTTTGAAATAGTTAGTGAAGTGTTCACGTGTGGAATGATTTTCAAACTAGAAAAATATTAATTTAAATATAAGTAAAGCTCAGTGGTTAAAGAGTTTGCTTGGTTCGAGGTATCCACTGTCGTGCGACAAAGCTGTAAACTTGCTCCGTTTCCCTTCACCATTGCATTATTTACACCTGCTTTTTTCTTTAAGCCCCCGGGCTCGCGCCTTCTAGTTCTTTCTAAGTGCACAAAGTAGCCGGTGGGTTAGTGGTTAAAGAGTTTGCTTGGCAAGCCGCAGGTCGTGGGTTCGATCCTTGATAAAGATTAAAAAAATAATTTTTAATCGATTTCTGAGCTCTAAAATATACCCGGTTGTGTGAATTTGATCCCTCACGCAAAATATCAGATATGGCTTGTCCCTCTTCAAAGACAGACTCAAGATCTACTTTTATATTTAGAGAAGCAAAGAAACGCTTTCGGAATGACCATTTGGTCAAACAAAAGTGCTTTATAAACGTTAATATAGAAGTAATACAATATAAATATAAAAATACCATTATGATTTGTTTCGGTCTGCAATAATGACTATTGGTAAAACCCCTTATTGTATTGTATAGGATTAGAACATAACTTCATTAAAAATTTGTTCTTGTTGATCGGTTGACCTCTCTTAATTGGCAAATATGACTAGGGAATGGATACGTGGGAGGAATAGTGACCTAGATCGCCACTCGCAGTGGAACCCAATTATCTGCAAGAGAATTGGCAGAGGATCGACAGCCTCGGATAGTAACCATGCTAGTGGCATTCAGTTGGATTGGTCAACCCGCAGCGAGGATATTATCAGTAGGTTCACTGAATGTGTCAGCAAATACAGGATCTAGCAAAAATTTGTATTGCTAATAATAAGTTAAAACACATTGAAACTGTTAAATATATAAGAATATAATACTTTGTTTTAACATGGATCAAACTGCACACTATTTCACTTGATGGAACCCTGCGGTTTTGCGATTCATGAAAGCTTTATCAGTTCCGATATGCACAAACGTACTGATGTGTAAATAAGCGCGCTAAAATGTGCTATAATTTATGGAAAATATATATGGTTACAATTATCAACCTTTACAGTAATTTCTTCATATGCGTTGTGTTCACATTTCAGAGAACCATTTGTCCAGTACGTCTTTCAGTTTCAGTTCAGAGAGTTAAAGCTCAACTCTGTCTCATTGTGTAAATCCAATTAACTTCAGGCAGAAGGAAGTAAAGTAAAGCCTTCTCACAGCTCTCAACCTAAACGGAAAATCTCCGCGCACAAAGGTGCTTTTCCTGTAACGTAACACTGTACGGAAGATCCCCAGGTGGTAGGAGTTCACATATTTGTGTTCAGGTAACTTACCGTATCCTTGAATCCGCATGGAACTTTTTGGATCAACCGAGAACATGGGCGATTTGATTTAAATTACAAATATATGTTATATTGTTGGCGGTTTATAATTACCTTTGGATCACCTTGACATAGTAAATGGTACTTTAATATGAAATGAGTAGAAATACACTATATATATAATCGTGTCGGAAACAACAGGGTCAGATCCTGTCTGCCCAGAAGTGGGCGACGTCGATGGCGTTACTTCTGGCCATCATTAGGTCTTCCTGGGTGCAGCTATTCAGGCACAGCGCACACTCCAGAAGGTGTAACAGGGTCTGCTCCACGCCGCAGTCACATTCAGTCAGTCCACTGTAAAACTGCAAGGCTTTCATTTGTGTTCTCTCTTGTATACTCCGGTCCAAAGTCTGTTAAGGGACCTCCATATATTCCACCCTTGGTTATGTCCAGGGGATAGTTCTTCTTTCGGGGCAATCCAAGTATTCCCCTCAGTTGAGCTTTCTCCACATGTTCAGCCGCAGGGTGGCCTCAGGTATCACAAGTTCCGTTGTCGACTGTAGGAAACTTCTTCTTGAAATACACTACAACATTATATAATAAGTAATTTATAATGTTTGCTTTGTGAATAATTAATCTTTTAAATGAGACTCAAAATTTTATGCTAAGCTTATAATGCATGTTGATGTCTCGCTAGTGATGTAGTTTATTTGTTTATTATCACTTATAATTGTTAATAATTTAGGTTGTGCGACGTTGATCCTAAAATAATTATCAAAATTTTCAGGTGTTCGGTCGGCAGATGCTCTTAAGGATTATCGGCTCGTGCGCTGAAGGGGGACGATGGATAATAACACTTGAGTCATTAGTTGTGAGTTCACACGTAATAAACTTCCGGTTATACCACACGTATGGAGACGTGAATCCTGGCGCCGGCTGTGGCAGAGAGCTTTTAAGCTCTTGGTCAAAGCGCAAAGCTCCCGGCAACTCGTATTTTCAAACAATTAATAACTTCAATTTATAACTAAGTAATTCAGAGGTATCAAATGTTAAAGACATTATTATTCAGTGTGCAGCAAACTAATGAGTTTAGAGAAAACGTTAATCTTCTATGAAAGGAGCTTTTAAGTATACTTGTACTAGTATATAATATGCAACTAGAATTAATGTAAACCTTTCATGAATAATGTTTTTTTTAATACATCTTAACAAATTCACTCCATATCTTCACCTAAGGCTACCACAAATTGCTGAAACTAAGTTATTTCAATTGCCACTGTCCTACCTATGTTTTAAGTTATTCCATATAAGGAATTCCATAATATCATATTTAAATAAAATATTTTGTTGAATTTATTCCACATATATTTTTTTTGACGACATGTTTCAGCCAGGTCGGATGGCCATTTTCAAACCAATTAGTTAAATGTTTGTTGGCTCTATATAAAGCAACGAGTGAGTGAAAAGGTGGATATGAATTGTGTATTTCCTAAACCACATATACCCATCACACTCTCTTTATCTTAGATTCATACAGTCAGGTACGACACAAGGAATTTTGCTACTCTATGTTAGTTGAGGGGATCAAGGTCCAAGATAACAAAGATGAAGGAATTTGCGGTGTACAAAATTCAATGTATTAAATATTAATTTTATAAAATAAAGAATGCTTACGCATCGATACGGAGCATTGGACATCCCAATAATCTGCCATTCTATGTAAATTGAAGGAGTGAAGGTCCAAAACGGTATCGAAGAATGTGCGATGTATGACATTCAATGTATTAATACTACTTTTTTAAATGCTTACTCATGTTGTAAGCTAGGGTATAAAAGGGGGTCACGTATAAAATAAGTTATAACCAACTCAACTCCGGTCTTTGGACTTATCCTCAGTGCCGGAACTTTTGTATTCTGGCATCACCATTTAGCTGATGCTGTAATTTTGAGACCGCGACCTCGGTTCCGGAACATATGGTATGAACCAAATCTTAAACCAGAAATCAAATAGTCAAGGATACAACGTTGAAAGTACGTACATGTATATTTGTTTCTTATAAATAATACATGATGCGTGTTAAATCCAAATGAGCAAGTTTGCTTTGACTGATTGGTCTTGTTGCGAATAGTAGTAAAGTAGTGCTTGCCTGAAAGCTTCCTGAAACCCGACAAGAAAATGTTTCAATTAGTTGATTAAACCTCGAGATGTCTCCGGTTTACAAAGTGGCTCCCATTCGAGATGAGACTTTTTCACTGTGTCAACTGAAAGTTGTGTCGACTTGGATTCAATTCGACTGAAAAACTGAGTAAAAGAAAACATGAAATAACTGAATAAATATGCCACAAAATGTAATGCAGATTCTCTTTTAAAAAAATGGATCTTTATATGCTTTTATATTGCAACCAATTTAATATATTATTATCGATTGAAACATGAATAATTCATTAGATACATATTTTGATTCAGTAAATGACTGAACTTTTATGTATTACCAATCTGCTTATTTACAATATTATAAGTGCATGCATTACCCCAACGTTTATATATTCCTGCAAATTCTGTAACCTTGCTAAAAAGGTAGTAATGAGTTTTAAGATAGAATAAGTGTTTTATATTGCAAAGACTACATTTTTACTTTGTTAGATTAGGATTCAGTTATATAGTTGGTTAAAAGACAAAAGTATATCTTGCTTGAGTATGTTTTTTTGTTCTACAGAAGTGTTTACAAATATTGTAATAATTTTTATACTCCAGCTAAATTTTCTTACAATTCCATAGATTTGACCACCTTGAAAGACCATCAAGAAATTTGCATATAATATACTCGGTGTAGCTCAGGGATACAGAACTGACAAACCGTGAGGGGAGGGATCAGTATTTGGTGATGGTTTTATGCTCTAGTATGGAAAAAGATATGTTGATTTAAGTCAAAAATGACACAATTTTTAACGTGATTGTATGATGCTATTTCTTAAAAAAATATCAATAATATGAACTGAGATCTAAATTTTATTTTTGAAAATGTTGAAGATATAAAAATTAACATTGATAATGAATCGATTACATGAGAATATGGATATTTGAAAGACCAACGGAATAATTAATATGTAATCGAGTTGTTTTGTTCTGACTTATTTCACAATAATTTTAACCACTTGAGATTTTTCTTTTGATATAACACAAGAAAGTGATGTGTCCATTTTTTAATGAATTTCAAACGTATATATTCCTAAATGTAAGTTAATTCACTTTATGTATAAAAGATGATTTACAAAAGTATACAAATGCTAGGAATTAAAAACTCAGTATTTGTTTGTTGTCGCCCTGTAAGAAGATGGATGACTCTCATTTGCAGTAATAAATTACAGAGTATTTAATACAAAGTAACCAAATGAATTGTACCAGCGTAAGAGCAACAGAATTGCAATTTTATACAGTTTGTTAATAATGCATGAGAATACAATACAGAGTGACTAATAAATAAAACTAACATATTATTGTTTGTAGTTGGATCATATAACCACTAAAACCACCAAAAACGTCTTTCGAATAACTTCTCATTCACGACGACTGTTATCATAAAAATACAAAGCTATATATGGACGATATAGTGTTAAATTAATTATATCACTATAAACACAAAACAATCTCAGTCATGTAGTTCTACTATTGTGCTAATGTGTTTTATTTTATGTTATCGCATGCAGGAGAGCGCAGACGGTCAAGACCAGTGCATTTTATGACGCTTAGACAGGAAGACTGGACGCTGCATGTGAAAAACATGTGTTGTGTTCGTGTTTGTGTGAAGGTTGGGAAGATTACAAGTGTATATTTATCTGTTTTTTTGAAGAGATCCAGATTTTAGGAACGTAGAAACACAGAGGAAAGAGCATTCCAAAATTTACCAGAGGCATTAAAGAAGGAACTTTGTAAGCTGCCAGTTCTTCGACACTCTGTTTAAGTTCCGAAAAGCAGCCACCGTGGTAATATTATTAAAAAAGACTAAGTCGAGAATATATTATTGAAAATATAAATTATTAAAAAATACAATTCTTGACGTGCTTTTCTTGTTAAAAAATGAACCCATTTTTGGAAATAAAAAATATATATGATTTTTCATTTAAAGGAATAAGAATAATTGTTTTTTCAATTTTAATATTAAATTCTCATATTATAAGTGCAAGCTTAAGAAAAAAATCCAACTGATCAACTGAAATATTAGTTGTTATTTTCCTCGTTAGCCTTTTATTTAGCTGAAAATTTGGTAAGGCATAGGAATAATGTCAAACATAAATAAATATTGTATTAACCGACAAGATAATCCAGGAATCAAAAACAAGCAAGCAAAGTGGTCAAATTTCCCGAATGTATTTCGTATAAATTGATCAAATCATGGACGATGTTCTTGGTAGCGAACAAACATCTATTGATTCGGTATTGCGGATGAATGTTCCGTCCGAAAACTGCACTAGGATAATCGTTTCAGTGCACAGAGGTGGGCTTAGCAAATTTCAGCCGTTTCCTGAAACGGCTGAAAGTAAACTGAATTACACTAGACTGCTCTGATAGAAGCTTCCAGAGTTTCATAATGTTGCATTGCAAGAGACAGAATTCGCAGTGTAACATTATCAGTTGGAGTGAAGTTTGTATACCGATGACGGACTCATATGAAAGGAAAGCTTACACGCTGTACGAATGTTTTGACATCAGCATGATATAGATAGCTCTTGCTGACTGGTACCGAAAACCTCAATACACAATATTTCGTCTCTTATTTTCGTTCGCTCATCGGACACGCATGCGTTGTCATTTTGTAATGCCGTTAGGAGGACTAGTTCGAACCAGAGGCGAATTCTTCACCACGACAATGCAAGACCGCTTGCAGCAAAGATCACCCAGGATAAAATCAGAGAACTGAATTTTTAAATTTTACCACACCCACCATATTCACCTGATATAGCGCCATCAGACTACCACTTATTAAGATCCCTGGAACATTCACTTCGCGATAAAAATAATGTCAATGTGGATCAGGTAAAAAATCACATGGATTAATTTCTTAACGGCAAACCACCTGATTTTTTCGACAAAGGTACAAAAAAATCTATAATTTTGTGAAAAATAATAGTTGAAAATCATGACAATTACTTAGTTATTAATTAATTTAATATAATAATAATTTATAGTTTGTGTTTAAATAAATTTATTGTTTTAATGAAAAAATGGTAATTTCTTTCCAAGCAACCTAATAAATAAAAAAAAATAAAGTTAAGAATCCAGCATTTGAACAGTAAATTTGAATAGTAGATTTCCACCAAATGATATCGATTGGAAAAATCGTAAAAATAATCGTTTTTCAGGCCACAAAGCAGCCTGCAGAGTGGCACTTTGTTTCATTATACGACCTCTAGCATCATAATGAAGCTTTATAATTGGCCTCATTCTCTTAATAAATGCTTCAAATTGAGAGAAAATACTACAATAATATATTTATTATATATCATTTGTATATTCGTATACTGCTTTGGAAAATATTATATAATAAATGAGTTATGAACTGACCGCAAAAACGTAGAAAGCAATTTGCTCCCCCCAATCCCCTACAACGTCAAACGTAGATTACTCTAATTGTAGTCATCTGGTCGTGAGAGAACCATTGCCAAATGCTTATAATTATGCCGCCGTTTATAGTTTCAACTGGCGATAATGATGATTGCCAGACTTTCCAACTGTTGGGATGGCCTAGAACGAGAACGGGCTGATTAGAGAGCAAACAGGAGTAGATTATTCAACACAAAGTATGGTCAACTAGCTTACGTAGACTTTCACCGACAAAAAGAGAATTGATAGCATTTGAATGTTTATCAAAAAAAAGTTATACGTCTGAAAAATACTAAGATACCGGAGTTAAAAAACAGGACACTAAAGTATTCATAATGCACAGTAGATCCGATAGCTGAATGGTGCTTAAACTCGTATTATATAATCAAAATATATTATTCATAGATGTCACTTGCTATAAATGTATGTTTATTTATATTAAAATGCTTAAATAAATAATAAATATTTATTTATTCACATTGTTTTCACCTCACGTTGAGTATAACCTTTGCTTAAGAGACTGCAGTATCGACTAACTCGTAGGCATCTTTAATCCGTCACTGTCAATAGACCTTTTTTGTCTCTGAGTCGTCTCTTGACAGTGATGGATTGAAGAATTCTACGAGTTAGTTGAAACTGCAGTCTCCTAAAACAGAGGTGATACTTACGTGATTCATGTAAAAACACTGTAATTTTTTTTTACTGTATCACAAAGTGAATGCTAAAAACATTGAAAAATATATATTTACAATATTACTATTTTAGTATATCCTCGGGTCGTCAAAAATTATTTATTTCCAATTATATTATGAGGGAAATGTTGTATAATATTGTATTTTGTATGAAAATATCAGAATATTAATTAATAATTATTCGAAGTACTGAGCTCATAATCTATTATACCATACTCTTAGCGGTTCTCCAACGTAAGCTATATTTTTTATTTACATACCCACGTGCAATTTTACATTAATTTCACGCTACATATGTCATACTAAATTGTTGTTTTATTTAATTAACTTTAATTACCACTTAAGATGTTGATATATTTCACGCAAGGGAGGCCCAGTTCAGATATAAACTTCACGAATAATTTATTCGAGTTGTTTGTTCAATGAGGATTGGGATTTTCTTTTGTTTGTCTAATATTTAAATACTGTTTCTTTTTGTTTAATCTTATTTAAGGATAGTATTAAATATATTTTGAAATTTTTCTAAAAGAATTAAATTGAATTGAATTGAATACATCGCCATCAAAACTGAAATCCCAATTATCTTTTTTTTTATGTAAGGACATACAGGAGAATACCGAGTGTAGTGATAGTAATTCTGAAGTCTCATCTGTGGAATTCTATGACGCTTAACATGGTGCATATGGCTAAGCGCTGCATGTGGAGTGTTGTTCCGCCAACGTCATAAACTACAGCCCGAGATTCACGCATCATCCTTATTATTACAGGAATTTACTATGAATGGGTGGTCTTCACGGGACGACTGTCGTCTACCACCAATTTTAATTAATAGTCCAATACTGGTATTTTACGGGTGAGGGATCAAATTGACACCAACCGGGGGTAATTTAGAGCTAATAAATCGATTGAAAACTTTTTTATTTTAATTTCCGTCGGGGATCGAACCCTTGACCCCTGGCTTGCAAAGCAATCGCTTTGAACATTGAGCTATACCCGCCGGTATTTGTTATTGAATTATTTTTTCTCGTCAAATATATATATAAGTAAAACAACACTTATTGCCAAAGTGAAGAAGGTAATAATAATGAAGTATTAAAAAATCATTGTAAAACGCTGATGTATGTTTTTTCGGTTAAATTTAAATAAATGTGTAATTAGGGATGGTACAACCTTTCCATATTTTGTATTCTCTAAAGATAAAATACACCCCATGCTAATAAGTTATTGCCTCACAACAAGGGTTCGGGCCCGCAACCATTTTAGGGTTAAAGAGGCAATGTTTTTGATATACTGCGTAGGAAGCCTACAGTAATGCGCTATTTATTTTGTGCAAAATTTTTTATCTTTGAATTCTAAATTTTTTCTCACCGTAAATAATGGTTTTGCCGAGTTTTTTTACGATTTTCGTTTCAAAAGAAATTGGGTTCAACTAAATAACGAGTAAATATGTACAAAAATATGTTATTTTTTTATTATCTTTGTTCGAATTAAAAGCGTTTTACAGTCATTATAAATAATTCAAATTAAATTTCAAAATAAAGTATGAGCCTATTTCCATTGGAGGAACTCAAATAAAGGTTATAAATGAATATAGTCATCTGGGACTTGTAATCTAACTTGGACGTAATAACTTCTCAAAATAAATCGACAGGCGTATACAACTGAGGTGGGCAGTACTTGGCAAATTTAAGTATTATTAAGAGTATTATTGTTTGATAGATATTTTTAAAATTGTCCCTGTGGAGCCCTATTCCAGACCTTAGAGAACATCCTCTGGGACTATCAGTTCCTTTTTTAGAAAGAGGAGTCCTTTTCGATCCAGTTCGAGAAAATCACCTCGGCCCTATTGGGCATGCCGATTTTATGGCCACACATTTACTATTTTCATTCGTATTTTCGGTGAGATAATCTATCTTCCATCTCCATCTCCTTACAACCCGTGAATGCGATTCTCATCTCTTTCACGAGTTCTTTCTTTTTTAGCACTTCTGTACAATGGCCACAATTGTTCAGAGGGGACTCGCATTAGACTTATCAGTTGCTAATTGATCGTAATATGTATGAGCGCATCATCAAGGAGACCTAACTGTCTCCCGGTGTAAGGGGGGTAAATTTCAGTCCAGATATTTAAAAATAAAAATTATACACTCTATATTAAGTTTTTTTACTAATTTAAGTTTATTGATTTTTGTTTTACAAGTGTTTCGAATTATGTATTATATATTTATTTTTTTACATTCTACAATAAAAATGATTATTTTAATTTAAATATATTTTTTTTAGATATTTCATTACATATTTATACTTGATCGCGTGAAAAGTTAAGTACAATATAATAGTTGAAATATTTTATTTGAATCCAGACTTAAGGAAAGTTAACCTTTAGAACTTAAACTTGCAACACCATTTATATTTTTATTTATTTTACACTTGGGGCATTCTAAACGTTATTTATTAACAATTTATATAATTCGTACACACAAAACAATCGGTCTGTTGAATATTCGAGATTGTAAAGTCGTTTTCAAAGGCTTAAATAATTTCTATCGTAAAATGTAGAGCTTTTGTTTAGTAAATAACTCAAATGTCTAGTGCCAACCATTAACTTTTGAAAGTGCTACGTGGTTTGTTACAATAAAACGAGTACAAATATCACTGCTTAAATAAGACCAAATCTTTTTTGACTTTGACACAGCAAATAATTAAATCTTATTACTTCGATAGAAAGACAAAACAACTTTGTATTTTAATAAATCAATTTAAATGTTGATATCAGCTTGCTCCTTAAGGCCGATGCCGTAAAGCCTCGACAAGCGATCTTTTGTCTATTATTTTTGTCCGCTTGCCTGACATCTACATCGAATGTTTGCTTTAATTATATAATGTTGCACGGCGCTTACATACGCCATCTTATTTGTTATGGCAGTTGGCCTATTGCCGGTTGGTAGGACTGTCATATTGGCAGTTGGTACCGTGGAGATGTGAAATCGCGCTGTGGGCTGGCAGTTGAAGTTTGACTCACGCCCGTCACAGTGTGCGCGTCCTGTGCGTTCGCTGTGGCGGGCGACGTTTGTGACAGTAAACAAATAATATGTGAAACAAGTGTTTATATTGTTAACCTGATCCTGCATCCTTCATCAGTTAATCGATTTCCTAAATGGAAGAGGAGGATATCAATGTATTTTGCTGGGAACTAGGTGCCGGATCGTTTTTTTGTCTTGTCATGTGGCTTAGTTGGCTTAAGACGCCACAATTTTCAGGCGGCTTGGCAAATTTGAGAAGCTGAGAGAGTTCTTTTCGTAACTCTCTCTAACGAAAGCCATAATAAATAGCCATATTTCACAGACTTTTGACCCTATTTCCATTAGAGCACAAATAGAGGTTGTACACGATTTTATCGTCTTTTAAAATATCACTCGAATCGGTCCAGCCATTCTTGAGTTATAAATACAATGCCATGTTCATTTTCGTCCGTGATTTGGTCAGACACAGCGTTGTGTACAAAATGTATACCGCACCATCTACTGAAATTATTGAAACCAGCGTAGCTTCAGAAAACTACTCAACACATAATGTATGAAAATAAACCATGATTTTTTTTGCAATATTTTTCAAGAGAAATCTAAGCAATAAAAGGTCATAGAAGATGGTCCAGCCGTTCTTGAGTTATAAATTGTGTAACTGCGAGTAACGAAACATTGTTTTATAAATATAAAGTTCTTCTTCGTAGTATCAATCCGGTGGATTGGTTTGCAGCAACAAAATCTTGCATCTCCATCTCCTCTTTTTTCGATCTTCTGCAACCCTCTTTAGCTCAGCATAAGAGCTACAACTCATGTCCTCGAACATATGCTGCAAATACTCTTGTCTAGGGCGCTCTGGCAGCTTCTACTCTCAATCATCCAATCCATAATGTCGTGGAGAAGACCATCATGGCGCATGATGTGAACGATTCTTTGGGCTCGCTTTTCTAAAAAAGTTCTTACTAGGTGCATATCTTCCCTGATTATTAGCTAAGATATGTATATTTGAATAGGATCTCAATGTGAATGCTAAAAATATAAATAATATTGATAAATAGTCTACTTAAGTGGACATTAAAGTATATGACAGTATAGAATTTAATATATTTTATAATAAACAAGTATATTTGATAAAAATTTAGGTTTTTTTTATTGTAAAGTTTTTTTTTTGAGGCTACATGAATATTTATTTCTCAAAAGAAAATCAAGCATTTTAAAACACAAATAAATCGCTTAAACTTTATTTATGGGTCATAAAAACCGGCCATAACATAAATTATATCCTACTCAGAGGAGCCGTAACTTTAAAAGAAAGTTTTTCTAAAAGAAAGAAAGCACAATTTATCTTTTTTCAAAAAAGTCAATGCATCGATAGGGGTTTAAAATGAAAAAAAAAAGCTTTGAAAGCGTTTTATAAGTCCATTTTTTTAAAACCAAAATTTCGCTTGGTTTCGACTAATCCATATTTATAGATAAATGAATATTATAATCAGAGATTTTGTAATTATTAATATTTATTTTATCTTAGGGCAACATACTTTTAATATTTCAGTGGTTTACAACTAGGATGGCTAAGATGAACAACCGAGCACTTAGTTATCATAAATTGCTGCCAAAAAGCTTTGTTAGCTGCCATAGTCCTCAATTGAGTTCTGCCTCTCTCAGCTCCGTCGAGTACATTATATATATATATATTTTATGTAAACACATACAGGAGAATACCGACAGATGGTGATAGTAATTTTTTTGAAGTGTCATCTGTGGAATTCTATGACGCTTATGTATATGGCTAAACGCTGCATGTGGAGTGTTGATCCGCCAACGTCGTAGACTACAGCGCGAGATTCACGCATCATCCTTTATTATTACAGGAATCTACTATGAATGGGTGGTCTTCACGGGACGACTTTCGTCTACTACAAATTTTAATTGATAGGCTATGACTGACATTTTACGGGTGATGGATCAAATTCACACCAACCGGGGTATTTTAGAGCTTAGAATATATTGATATCAGCTTGATACAGTTCTTTTAGGCTGATGCCGTAAAGTCTCAAAAAACAATCTTTTGTCTCTTATTTTTGTTCGCTTGCCTGACAGGCACATCAATTATGTTAGTTTTAATTATACAATATGACACGGCGTTTGCAAACGCCATTTTATTTCTTATGTCAGTTTCTCCATTTCATGATGGTGCAACCGTCATCTTTTATTTGCTTTTTTGCCGTGATCATCTTGGCGGGGGTGGATGTCATAGTGTTCAGTTGTTAGTTGACTTTTCGTCCGGCCGGTGAACTCCATACCGGTCGGACGAAAAATTAAGTCTTTAATAAAATATAAATGCGAATTGTACATCAAAAGCAAGTTTTTTGTGTAGTTAATCTGCTCTTGCATCCTTCCTGCACGCGACCACGTGACGAACCTGCGACTTGTCGTCTTTTGAAAAATGGGGGGATGTCAATATGTATAGTTCCCAACGGCTTCCCAGGATGGTGCGAGTCTGCGGAATCCAACATATGTTCCATCAAGTACTCGTATATGTGATAACAAGGTTCACCTCCGTTTTTGACTGACTGTCGGATGGAAGCCTGTCTTATCCGCTCCCTTTTTCGCTATATCTCACAATATCGAACTTCCATTATTGATGTGATGACATGAAGTCCACGAGTTTCTTTGGAGGAATAATTTTTTGGAGTCGTCCGTTTGATGAGCATTAGGACCTTCTGTTGCTTGTCATTATTACTTTGTTCTTAGTATTTAATCATAAGTATCTATTTTTGTATATATTGTATTTATTTTATTATTAATTTTATTTAACTTTAGTAACGAATTGAATTTCTTAAATTTGTAATGTGTTTGTAAGTGAAAAAAAGAGAAGACTTAATCTACGCTCTATTCTATATCATAATTTTAAAACATATTATTCACAGAAATTTAATGAAGAAGAATGTGGATAATACAAGCGCTGAATAGTCAGCACTATGGTTTGATCGAGTAAAGCTGTGAGTTCCATAATGCGTATGCAATTAAACTACGCTCTAGTGTTCCCTAGGCGGGAATATCTGAAACTCTCAACCTTCTCAATATTCTTTTTATTCTTGTCAGCGACGTCAAATTATTTTTGTCCAGTATCGATAGCCCGTGTGTTGCCCAGCATTAGGTCTTGAGATGTGCAGCTTGTTGGGCACTTGGAGCAGGATCTTAGGTGTGAGGCGGTCTGCAGGTCTCCACAGTAACACAATAGTGACTCTCCTTGTCGAAGCATTCCTCACCTCTCGAGGTTGTCCTTTGTTCTACCAACTCCGCTTCTTAATCTGTTCAGAGATTTCCAGTTTTCCACCTTCTTAATCTTAATTTATCTTATATATAGAAATTTAGTTGATATTGTGGCTTTTGGGTTTAGCCGTATAAAATTTAGTTAATTCCATATAATTTTCAATTTACATAAATGTTAAAATAAAATAGTACATTAGAGGCTAATGTTCCATTTTATGACACGCCTTCAAAAAAATGTTTATTTTTATTTTTTATGTAAACATATACAGGAGAATACCGACAGATTGTGATAGTGATTTTGAATTCTCATCTGTGAAATTCTATGTTGCATACCATAGTGCATATATCTAAGCGCTGCATGTGGAGTGTTGATCCGCCAAAGTCATAGACTACAGCCCGAGAATCACGCATCATCCTTATTATTACAGGAATTTACTATGAATGGGTGGTTTTCATGGGTCGCTTTCGTCTATCACCAATTTTAATTGATAGGCTATGACTGTCATTTTAAGGGTGAGGGATTAAATTCACACCAACCGGGCGTATTTAAGAGCTCAGAAATCGATTAAAAATCCTTCTTTTAATCTCCGTCGGGGATCGAACCCACGACCTTTAGCTAGCAAAGCAAACGCTTTGACCATTGAGCTATACCCGCCGGCGTAATTTGATAGTTATATTGTAATTTTCTGAATGATTTGAGTGTGATTCTTGTTATGACTATTTAATGCAAAATAAATCGATTCTAAAAGTGAAAATTTGATGAAAAAGTACTGGATTGTTATGAACATATTGGATGGTAAAATTGAATGAAAATGAGGTGAAAAATATGGAATTTCCTCTCGAGTGAACATAAGTAGCTTAAAGTGCATGGAAAATGACTGAAATCATATTCTTTCGAATTGAAAGTGTTCCAATTTGTAAAATCAATAAGGCAAACATTATTTTCACACACTACATTATATAAAATACGATTTTTTTGTAAAAAAAATAATATTAAAAAATATATATATTGGCTTTCATGATATTCTTTTTTAATAAGCCTGGAAATATCAACCAAACAATTTGCTATGAAATATTCAATAAGATTTATCCATTAAAACATAGGTCAATATTTTATTTTCTAAAAAATATATAATTTTAAATTAATTTTAATTCGATTCCAGGCCGCATAAGCCAGTGGTAAAGCATTTATTTGTCGTCCTGACGGTTCAAAACCCAAACAAGCTTATTTTTTACAAATTGGTTTATTCAAATCTAAGCTCTGTACATGCCCCCATAGTTTTGAGCAACTCCTTTAGGACAAAAAATTTGGACCTCTGGAGTGTTGGGCTTATCATATGATGTCTTTAAAAAAACGATGATTTTTAAACACCCAAATAATTCTCAAGTATTACAGCCGCAGTCCATAAAAAATCATGGGATCTTGTCCTGGATGCTTCCTAGAATCTTTTATGTTCCTATGTGGACCTTTGGGTATACAGATTGATATCAGCATGATATAGCCTTTGCATACTGGTACCGAAAACCTCGATATACAATCTAACATCTCTTATTTCGGCATTTTGGACAAGTCTGGTCATGGCATCTTTGGACTAGTTATATAGACCGCCGCTTGTGGCGCCAGTGCGAAAGTCCATCACGGGCGCGCGAGTCATGTGCCATTCGTCGGCGAGATCGCGGCTAAAGTAACGCCATATTACAATCGATCGGGAAACCAAGATTTATCTTAAATATATGTGAATGTGCTTCAGAAAAAGTCTGTGTGCTATCATTCTGCTCCTTACCCTGCCCTAACGCGGTGGAAGAACTACCTTTGAGAGAGAGGAGGATGTTAAGATGTTCTAGGAAAAAACATAGACAATCTGAGTGTACAGAACTGTGAAACGGAAATTTTCAGTGTTCATACGCTTAATCCATCACTGTTTGTCGATATTTCTTCTCTATGAGTTGAGTAAAAAATAAACGGAAAATGATGCAAAGCTGCAGTCCAATGCTATTGGTGAAAATCACTCCACATTCAGCGCTTAGCTTTATGTGACATGGCAAGCATCATATAACTTACAAATAAAATTTCTGCATTACTATTACCATCTGTCGATATTTTTTTCCATGTATGTCTGCATAAAAAAAACACAATTGGACTTTTTGCGATTCTGACCTTTGGTCAATAAAACAAGTGGAACTTGCGAGAGAAAAAAATCCAGAGGCGCAAATCAGTAATAAATCGTTCCCAAACGTTGAAGCGCCTGAAGTAGAACAATCCAGATGAAATGAAGAGGCTTTACCGGGGAATTCAGAAGAGCGGTAATAAATTTCAGGACAGGTGATGTTTTTTGATAGGCTCGAAGGCTTGTCGGCGGGATTTTTCAGTTTTCCCACCGAAATCCTCCAGTATTGGCATAAATCAGTATCTAGATTGGTTTTCCAGTTGATTTATGGGCGCGTTGAAACGCCTCAAGACACACTCTTTTTTTTTCTCGATAGTACGCCGACGAAAAAGAAACACAATTTTACTTGAGAGAAAAAAGACTCATGAAAAACTATCAATTTAAGATTCCAAGGCGAAAAATTGTTAACTGACAAACGTATGTAAAATTATTATGTTTTTGATTTTATATATTTTTTATATTCTCTATTTTATCAATGAATTGTTGTGTTTCTATTGAAATTTCAAAGTATTGTGATTCAAGTGATTATCGAATGAAAAATATTTTAATATTATATTTATATATATATATATCTTCGATTGGTTTGCAGCAACCGAATCTTGCATCTCGATCTCCATTCCTCGAAATTTTACTTGAGATGCAATCATTTTTTTTTGCTGATACATGGGATGTCTTTAAGACCTTTAATGTGGTATTTTCCCTTTTATTTCCACATCCTAATGCCGTTGACCATAAAGGTTCATCCGCCTTAGGAGAGCATTTACTACCTCCAGGACAATAGAGTGCCCTCTATATATATCCAATAGAGTGCCCATATATATATATATCAAGCATTTATTTGATCTATTTTAATACTAAGAATATCTATGCTTAGAGCCATAACTTCCTTTGATTTTACTCTAATATTATATGTAGTAGATTTCTGTTTTATAAATTGTTTTCCAAAACCAATTTCGCTATCCATGCCTGTATACTAAATGCTTGGCTTGTATATTTCATACATATCTATAGAATCGCCGTCACCAGAGGTCGCTTCAAGTACTATTGCACCGATCAAGGTGGGAGTCGAGCTGGCTCTATGTAAGCAGACGACCATATTGACCAATTTTAAGACATTGCCGAATTTTCGATTTAAAAAAGCATATTAGTTTTCAAAATGCTGCCCATCCTAGTTGTATAAATATAATCTGAAACGAGGATATCCGCAGAAGAATTCTAGTTGTGGAGGCTACCCAACGAAAAGCACACTCAAGTGGCAATGGGCAGAACATATCTGTCGAAGAGACGACGATCGATGGGGATGAAAAGTATTGGAGTGGCGCCTGAAAACTGGCAAACGAAGCATTGGCCAACACCCTGACAACATAAGAAGAATAGCGGGAGTGGTCTGGGAGCGGAAGGCAGAGGATCAGTAAGGATGGCGACTCATTTTTTTTATGTAAGCACATACAGGAGAATACCGACAGATGGTAAAAGTAATTCTGTAGTCTCATCTGTGGAATTGTATGACGTCTAGCATGTTGTATATGGCTAAATGCAGCATGTAGAGTGTTGATCCGCCAACGTCATAGACTACAGCCCGAGATTCACGCATCATCCTTTATTATTACAGGAATTGACTATGAATGGATGGTCTTCACGGGACGACTTTCGTCTACCACCAATTTTATTTAATAGGCTATGACTGACATTTTACGGGTGACGGATAAAATTCACACCAACCGAAGGTATTTCAGAAGCTTTAAATCGATTAAAAAATCCCTTTTTTTAATCTCCGTCGGGTATCGAACCCATGACCTTTGGCTTGCATAGCAAACGCTTTGACCATTGAGCTATGACCGCCGGCAAATATATCACGCGGGAGGCTTACGTTCAACAATGGATGGATACAGGCTGATGATGATGATGATGATGATATTCGTATATATAAATATTATTTTTATTGGATCAGCACCTCAAAAAAATTTAGAACTTATTTAAATTCAGTGGAAAGTTAAATTACGCTTAAAAAATAATTTCAAAGTTATAAGAGCGAGCGCGTGTTGGGTATAAAAAATATTAGTGGAAAGGAAGTGAAAATATTTGAATTCATAAAAAAATTTAGATGAATATTTTTCTCATTGAAATTGAAATTTTCTTTCTTAAAACATGCTTCTTAATACATAATTGAATATGCCAAATATACTTATTGTAAGGTTAACCATTATAGTCATCTTCATTTAATATGAAGCATGTTAAGTTTTTTTTTATTTAAACACATACAGGAGAATACCGACAGATTGTGATAGTAATTGTGAAGTCTCATCTGCGAAATTCTATGACGCTTACCATGAAGCATATGGCTAAAGCGCTACATGTGGAGTGTTGATTCGCCAAGACACTCAGACTTCTGTTATAAAAGTTGTCGGAAACCATATACAGATATGTTAACAGGTATCTAAGACCTTCAAGTTTCTCGATATTAAAGTCATCACGTTTCCCTGCATACTACAATAGTAAACAAGTTTACTGGTGGGTATTGCTCAGTGGTCAAAGCGTTTGCTTTGCAAGCCAAAGGTCGTGGATTCGATCCCCGACGGAGATTAAAAAAAAATTATTATCGATTACTGAGCTCTAAAATACTCCTGGTTGGTATGAATTTCATTCCTTACGTAAAATACCAGTCATAGCCTATTAATTAAAATTTGTGGTAGACGATAGTCGTCCCGTGAAGACCACCCATTCATCGTAAATTCCTGTAATAATAAAGGATGATGCGTGAATCTAGTCTATGACGTTGGCGGATCAATACTCCACATGCAGCGCTTAGCCATATGTGACATGGTAAGCGTCGTAGAATTTCACAGATGAGACTTCAGAATTACTATCACCATCTGTCGGTATTCTTCTGTATGTGTTTACATAATAAAAAATGTAGATCAAAACTGATAGCTAGAAAACTGTGACGAATACATGCTATAGGTGTGTAACGAGTATCGAAATATAAAAAATATAAGAAGTATAAATATTCGTGTAAATTTTGTTACCAATAATGTAACGAGTAGTACTCAATTTTTGTTCATACTCGTACTTGTCTCAAAAGCTTCATGTTCAATGCGACATTTATTCAATTTAAAAAGGAATTTTTCAGGTGAAAAAATAGTATTTGACAAATTGAGTCCCCGACAGATAAGGCTGTGTTTTTGGCCTGGATGAGGCAAGTGGGATTTCGGAGAAAGAAAGTTCGGCTATTCAAAATATCTCACAGGGGATGCGAGATAAGAAAGGGTAGAATACGGTTGCTTTTGTGGTTCAACAAGTACGCTTGCGATAAAATAAAACATTGTCTAATCATAATGAAAATAAATATGTTAGTAAATATGCGGGCTGTATGAGAGTAAGTAATGGAAAAAATGGTAATATATGAAAAAACGTAATAATATAAGTAAGAGTAGTAGGAATATTCAAAGCAAAAAATGTTATGTTGCTGAAGTGAATAAATGTTTTCGTTTATGTAAGTAATAATGTGTTATATATTATTTATGATATTAAAAGAAAATAAAACGATTAAAACTTATTATAATTCAAAATAATAACTGAAATAATTTAATAATCATATAAACCTAATGATTCAACCAATATCAGTCGTATGTTTTATTTTTATGTTTATTTCTTATGTAAGCACGTACAGGAGAATACCGACAGATGGTTATAGTGATTATCAAGTCTCATATGTGGAATTCTATGACCCTAACCATAGTGCATATAGCTAAGCGCTGCATGTGGAGTGTTGATCCAGCAATGTCATAGACTACAGCCCGATTTTCACGCATCATCCTTATTATTACAATAATTTACTATCAATGGGTGGTGTTCACGGGATGACTTTCGTCTACCACCAATTTTGATTAATAGGTTACGACTAACACTTTACGGGTGAGGGATCAAATCCACACCAACCGGGGAGAGCTTCTGAGAGCTCAGAAATCGATTAAAAAACATTTTTTTTAAATCTCCGTCGGGGATCGAACCCACGACTTTTGGGTTGCAAAGCTAACGCTTTGACCACTGAGCTATACCCGCCGTTAACACATACAGGAGAAAAACCAAATGGTGGTGAAGAAATTTTATTTGTGACTCATATAACGATTAATGTGTTCACATATGGTTAAACTGTGTAATGTTGATCCACTAACGTCAAAGACTACAACTGGCATTCTTGCATAATCCCTTTTAAAAGGGATTCAGTAGGAATGGGTGATGCTTACAGGATGACATTACCACGAATTTAAGCTAATAGAATATGACTGGCATTTTATGGGTGAGCTTTCAAATTTACATCAACTGATGGTATTATTATCCGAAACATATTTTGGGTGATTTGTCGATTTGTTTTTTTCGGGAGATGAAATCATTAGCCTGACGCTCCCCAGCCATAAGGCATTTATCCTTAAGAGCGGCTCAACCCAACCAACGACACTCGATAAGCAGCTGGCGATAATCTATCCAGGTTTTGGTATGCCGTCAAAATTGATTTACCTTTTAATATGGTGAGTCGTATTCTAGGTGATTTGTTAATCAGGTTGTCTAAAGCGATCAGAGAAGACTTGTCCAACACTTTTTTTATTCTATGTAGTATTTTAATTTTAAAAATCATAAAAAGAAACAGGTTCGATGAAACGAAAATCTTGATATATCTCCTTCTCGTGATGAGGGGCGAGCGACAATATCAGTCTTCCAATATAGACAGGGACCGAATGTTGGCTAGAATAACAAGTTGGTTAGGACACTATATTGTCCTAGAGGTGGTAAATACTCTCCAAAGGCGGATGAATCTTTATGCTCAACGGCATTAGTGTAGATGTGGAAATAAAGGAGAAAATACCACATTAAAGGTCCAAACAACATCCCATGTATCAGCTAATATGATCGCATCTCAACTAAACTGAAATCGAGAAGAGTGAAGATCTAGATGCACGATTTTATTAATGCGAACCAATCCACTGAATTGATACTATGAAGAAGAAAGAAACAATAGTTTTAAAGATATAAAAATTATGTGTAACTGTAGTATCAAAAAATATTTTAATACAAACGGAGATGATTCAAACCATATATGTCATAATAAATAATATATTCAGGAGAGTATTAAATTATATATAGACAATTTGCTTCAATAAGTGGCTTATATATTTTATGTAATGTCAATATAAATTAAAATCAAAAGCAAATAGCCGAAATGAGTGGTTCCGCAAGATTGTAACGTATTTGATAATTAATTAATAATTTGATATAATTTAACTCAAAATCCAAACCACTTCCACCAAGAACCTTGGATTAGTAAATAAACGCTGTAAATGAAGCAAATAGCGTATAATCGAGGAAATATATTATCGGCCGAAAGAAAATTGAAATGCCTCACAGACGTTTTCAGACAGACTTTGAAAACAGATTTAAAAAAAGGCTTAATGTATCAAAAATACAAATGGTAATACATTGATACATTCATACTGTAAAACATATTCAATAAAAAAATGTGAATACAGTCAATTCCGCTTAATGGGGACACCGCTTAATTTGGGACAGCCGCTTATTTGGGGAAAATCTCAAATTGAAAAAAAAGGACAACATTCCGCTTAATTGGGATAGGAAATTTAAGATCACAGTACATATTATGTTTTTCAAAAATTTAACCCTTGCCAAAATGCCAATAAATGACACTTTTCAGTAAATTTGCTTTGCTAGATAAAATAAAAAGCCAGCCACTTAATACAAGTAATCGACGGCTCGCTGAGATAACTGGTGTACAAAAATCTACCATATCACGTGTCTTACGACAAGAAAAAGAAGAATTTTCAAGAAAAGATAACAATTTACCATGGTACGATAATAATGAAGACTGTGAGGATTCAATTATAGAAGGTATTAAATTAAAATATGAAAAATTAGACGAAGATGACGATGATGATGATGAGTCACCTGTGCCTGTGACTAACCAGGAGGAAAAAAATGTATGGCTGTGTTACTTTATGCAGCGTTATTTTATGCAGGAAGGAAATGAAGGGAGCCCTACATCCGCACTGAATATCTGTGCTGATTTTGTAGAAGTGAAATGTTACAAAAACAAAAGACAAACTACACTTAACTCATTTTTGCATTGAATTAGTTATTATTAGATGCCAAAACCAAATAAATAAATTTACGAAATGTGAAATTCGCTTAATTGGGACGGCCGCTTAATTGGGACAAAATGACCAAGTCCCGATGTGTCCCAATTAAGCGGAATCGACTGTATATAAAATTTAATCAAATATTAATCATATAAAATACATACTTGCAATTTAAAACAAAGGCCCATTATAATTATATTCATTGCGACAATAAATTCTAATCATAACGTATGTTTTCATTTAATTTACGTGATAAGCCTGTTTAGGGAAGATCTTTATTTCAATCAAGGATATAATTGAATTGGTGCTTGCCAGTACAAACATCGCAATTCTGATAACTGCTACCAAATACTCGTACATACTAAAGTGAGTGGAATAATATATCAATTTATAGGTTTTTTTCTATGTAAATTTAAAACTTATTTATAAAGTATGTATTAAAAAAATGGATGGTATTTTTACTAAAATAAAAAATAAAAAATATATATTCTATATATTAGCTCTAAAAATACGCCCTGCTGGTGTGAATTTGATTTATCACCCTTAAAATAACAGTCATAGGCTATTTATCAAAATTGGTGGTAAACAAAATCATCACGTGAAGACTACTCATTCATAGTGAATTCCTGCAATAATAAGGATGATTCGTGAATGTCTGGCTGTTGTCTATGACGTTGGTGGATGAACACTCCACAGACAGCGCTTAGTCATATGTAATATGGTAGGCCTCATAGAATCCACAGATGAATGATGATCCTGTATGTGTTTATATAAAAAAACTTTAATTGTTCTAGACTCCTCTTTTTACCCTCTAAGCTCCACTCATTCCCCTTTCAACTCTACGTTACAACACTCTTTATACAAATATATTGTATTTACGTGTATGCTTGTAAATGTTGGATGGAACGGTGACATCTTCATTGAGGACAAAACTACTGTCGTTCAGTAAGTGATTAAACAGTACTCAGTGTTATCCCTGTTAAAACAAGGTACTTAATGCTTAAAATAAAAAAAACCCTTCTTAATATTTTGCTTTCCGCAAGCAGGCTTCTCCTGATTCTATATGTAATAGATATGGAAAAATTCACATTTACTGTAACGTACAATATACCAATTTAACCGCGATTCAGCATGACACTGAAAAAAAAATGATTTTCAGCGCTTTCGCCTATTTTGTTCATGCAAATTTCGTTTGCGGACGTGGAACCAAATCTGCCTTTGAATAATATACAATGAATTAAAAAATTTACTCGTCATTGAAGGTTTACAAACACGTGTTTTAAACGTGAAATTGAAATCAATTTGTAGAATTTTCTATTCCAAGTACTAATATCCTCGGCACAAATTTAAACTAGTTGCGTGATTCCTAATCGAGCTGAGTTTCTTCAGTGAAAGGCTGTTAATATTCAATTTGTTAAATAATAATTAATTATATATATAAATTGGAAATGTCTATCAGTAAGTACAGATTAATAAATTATATATTAAATTAATATTGACGTAATTAGTTTAAATATTTTAAAGTATTATATAATATTCTTTTATATCTGTACAGGTGAATCATAAGTTCAACAAAATTTGTCATCATTTCATCACATCATAAAATTGTTTCTACTCGTATTTAACAGTGTCAAAAGAAAAGATTTTCATTATTGGATTAAGGAGTATTTATTTAAATAATTTCTATAGGCCCGTTTCAGGCATGAATTCCATGAGTTTCTTTGAAGGAATGATTTGTTGGCGTCATCTGTTTGATGAGCATTGGGACCTTCTGTTGCTGGTCTTTATTGTTTTGTTATTTAGTACTTAATAATAAGTACATACATTTGTTAAATTGAAAATTGAAATAATATATTTATAAAATAATAAAACGTTATATATAATAACGTTATATATATTTAATTATAACTAAGCAGTTTTACTAAATATTGTCAGATGATTACCTTATATACCTTTATTTGTATATATTATGTGATTACATATTTTGAACTCCCTAGAGTCCATCTTCAATAATCACTTAAATATACATGTGAAATCTAAATTGAATATTTTTATTTTGTTGATTTTTAAATTAAAATTTATATAAAAATAATATATGAAATAACTGCCAAAATGAGTTTTTTATGATACAACATAAGGACTAGTATTTTTTTAAATATAAATAATAAAAAACAAGTTTTCTTTAAAGTTACTTATCTAGTGTACGTTTTAATTCATAATTATTTATTAGAATGTATTGTACAACATATACACATAAAACTCCACAGAAAACGTTGAATTATATGAAATTTCTTTCATCAATCAATGGGGATAATAAAGAAGACGGATGCGGAAATTTGAACCCCGCACCTTCTTTACCTTAATTCAGAGCTTTTTGCCATACTCGTCTACTTACGCCAGCTAAGGCGAGAAATTAACTCAAATTATATGACAACTGTTTGTTAATTATTCTTGTTTCTAATTAAATATTTATATGATCTGTAAGACCATTACACCCAAGGTAATATAAGAGTATCCCTGACTTATCAACTTAATATCTTGTTTGTACAAGAATCCAGGCTAAAGTAATAGCTTAAATACTTGAAATCCCTAAAAGTTGGTACAAGCTTTTAGTTATTTGTAGCAAACATGTGAAACATCAAGAAGTCTAATTAATGTGAATTATTTAATTTAATTCTCAAGGATCATCATATGTTTGCCTTGAGTATAAAGTTTTTATTTTTTTAATGCAGTTTTGCGGTAATAAACACCGGCAATTATTTTTTAATCCGATTTTAAAACATTTCACTTGCACGCTGGCCTCGATTACCGGCATAAATCATCCGCCCCAGATTCAAACAGTTACTTAGCATGCAACAAGGTTTAGAGAGCAAGGAAACACTGTGCCACATAGTAAGGTGGGTACTTTACCCATTCACTTCCGGAGGATGTCATTAAAGCTTCCGCCCAGCGATGCCCCGCCCACGCCCTTCCGCCCAACTGATGATGCACACAGAGACATGCAACTGGAAATGCAGGCCACCCTTTGCGATACCAGCTTTTACTAACGCTATTGACCGAAGCGTTTTGGGAGCCTTTCACGTGACGATGAAAAATGTCGCTAAAAGGATTTTACGACCTTTTTGCAGAGTTTGACGCGACAAAGTGATGAACTTTTAAGCGTTTGCTGGCGTAAAATTTATAATTGTGACTTATCGTTACGTTATATTTATTGAAATAATTTATTTAACAATTAAAATACATCAAAGTAGTAAAGTGTTGAAGTAAATTTTGAACTGTTTAAATACATTCATCACAAGAAGAAGTTTTCTACAGTTGACTACGGAACTGGTGATACCTGAGGCCACACTGCGGATGAACTTGTGGAGAAGCGCAACTGAGGAGAATACTTGTATTGCCCTGAAAGAAGACCTAATCACTGGATACGACTAGGGGTGGAATATATGGAGGTCTCTTAACAGACTTCGGTCAAGACGAGGATACAAATGAAAGCCTAGCAGTTTTACAGTGGACCGACTGAATGTGACTGCAGCGTTAAGCAGACCCTGTCCCATTTTCTGAAGTGTGCGCTGTGTCCGAGTTGCTGCACCCAAGAAGACCTGATGATGGCCGGGAGTAATGCTATCACGTCACCCACTTCTGGGAAGACAGGATCTGACCCTGATGTTTCCGACATGATTATATATTTATATCATATTCACAAACAACATTCGTCTATTCGAAAGATATGTCCTGCTCGTTGCCACTTGAGTGTGCTACTCATAATTGGCTTCAATACTTGAATCTTTCAGATACTGTGCGAGCATCGACTTCTTAGCACGTTGAGCCACCTTTATTTTATTGGTAATACCAAAAGTTAGATTCCACGTCTCTACGCTATAAGTCAACACTGGGAGAATGTATTGGGAGGATGTATACATTAAGCAGATTGAAATAATTTGACTCATTATTAATGACTAATCTACTTTAATATAAAAACATTTGCAGATGTTATCAATCTCATTTAACCAAGCAGTGCATATAAGAATACCTAATGTGATACAGTTAGCTTTGGTGCAATCTATGGTGCATTATGTTAATTGATCATAAGATTGATGAGCGGCAACGCATTTCTGAAATTCAGGCAGTTAACCCTTTTATTACAGCTGAGTGGAATACAAATTATACAGTCAATTATAAAACTAGTATTTGAAGCATAAATTTAACTAACTGATCTTTTTTCATATACCACATTGGTTCTTGTATCCTTTAGCTATCAGATGATGCATAAAAAACTATTCTAAGAAAGTAGCAAAACGATATATCACGGCTACCAAAGTCAATGGTAGGGGAATCTTACACGGCATATATCGGGTAGCGATGCCAACAGGTTAATATGGTTCGAGCTTCTTAAATATGCAAATGAAATGATTGTACAATCTCATTTAAAAGCTATTAAGATGAATATATTATCAATATTTAAATACTTACGAAAACAAAATAATAAATGTCTTATTTTTATTTCATTCTTCCAATTTCAAGTACGCAACCATTATAAATAATGTAGGATTCAAAAATTTCCAGACGCCCGAAACGTTAAACCTACTTATGTTTTGTGTAAGCACTTAATGTTTCAATTTTATTATTATTTTTTAAGTACTTGTACATTTTAAATTAAATTAAAACTATGTAATACAGACGCCCAAAAGATGAAAAAAAAAACATCGTGCTCGACTTCCTAAAAATACGGCTAACGTAAATGATTCAGATATAAGAGCAAAACTTAAAGTGTTTTTTTTTTGGTGTAAGCACTTGCACCTACAGACGGTGAAGTAGAAATTTAATTTTTAAATTCTATGGCAGTTGACTTTTAACGTATGACTAAGCGTTGTACGTGAAGAGTTGATCCGAAAACGTTATTATACCAAAGCCTGGCATTCATGTATCATCCATTTTTACGGGGACTTACGATGAATGGGACGACTTTCAGTAGCAACCAATTTTCGTTAAGTAGGCTATGACTGGTATTTTTCAGATAAGATATTACATTCATGCCAACAAGATATTATATATAGAACCTTGACTGGTGGACCTGGAAATCCCTGAACAGATTAAGAACCGGAGTTTTTAGAACAAAGGACAACCTCGAGCGGTGGGGAATGCTTCGGCAGGGAGAGACAGTATTGTGCGACTGTGGAGATCTGCAGACCACCTCACACCTAAGACGCTGCTCCATGTGCCCAACAAGCTGCACATCTCAGGACCTAATGCTGGGCAACACGCGAGCTATCGATGTTGCCAGACACTGGAAAAAAATAATTTGACGTCGCTGACACGAAGAAGAAGAAGAATAACAAGATATTTGTAATGCTTCCATTTTTTTTAATCTACATAAACAGGTTAGACATTTAAATATTATTTTTATACATAAAATATAAATGTATTTTCTCAAAACTCTTGTGCTCGCACCGTCCTGGAAGACAGTAGGGAACTATAAACAGAATGTTCTTGCTGGAACACGGATAGTAGAGTTGACATGGCATGATGCGTAGACCATGGTGGCTGTCTTAGCCTTGTGGCAGCAGTTCATGAAAGCTATATGCTCCAGTTAGTGTAGCGGATATAGTAATAATGCTACACCAATTATTGTATATCTGACAGTTCACTTTAACGTTTCTATAATAATTACGTAAGACGTTCGCCACGAATAAATCAGAGCCGTAACAATAATTGTGGTAAAGGTTTCGCAGGTTTGAGTTATTACCTGAGCACGTGGGGTGGGGTTGTGGTTAGAGTACTAATAGCCGAGAAGGACCTTGAGGGGGTTTGTGAGCCGACACAGGTGTGTGGTTTATTGCGCACGTGTGAGGTGAATTGCGGTGAAATTGCAGTGCAAGTTTGGCGATAATCGGATCAATGCGATTCAAATTGCGATGATTACACCGCGGGAATCGAGTACTCAGAAACTTAATCAGGAGAATACCGACAGACGCTTGTGTAAAAATGTCACCTGTGGATTTTATGATGATAATCATTTTCCGGCGCCTGTATCGCCCCATTTCATCTTTTTGAGAGTGGCAAATTATTGGGATGGTCAATGCTCCATATCGATGCGTAAGCATTCTTTATTAATTATATAATTAATAATACATAGAATTTCGTATTTAAAAATTTGGTTTACCAGCTTATCATATTCATCAAGGTTTTATTAGAGGGAAACATTTAGTTGGATGTAAGTATCTTGTTACACTATGAAATGTATGTTGTTTTAAATAAAAATTAGCAAAAAGTCACTTTATGCAACTTCACATCGCCTCAGTCATACTTTGGTTATATTTATTATGTACATAGCCAGCAGCTTCGGTGAGGGTGTAATGCTGGCATTAGGTTAAGTTAGAAGGCAAATAGTCAGATTGACTCGATCAATTGATGGTCGAATAAGGAGGATCAGGGTTGTGACTGAAATACTGGGAACCTGATATCAGAATGTCAGGTATTAGACTAAATATTATGACCTGATGGTTGGTTGGATACGAGTTTATATTTAAAGCATTGATCGTAAAATATTTGAATATCTTATATAAAGCTAAATAAAGTTAATTTTATTGAAATTAAAATAATCCTGAATCTTTTTATTGGGCAGCATTAGCAGTATTAATTGTACCGTAAATCACAAAAGAAATTACACACAAAATATTAAATATTACATTGAGTATAGTTAAGATACTCGTATTACATTCTATTATAAAGATTTTTAGGCATATCAAATAATTTAAATGCACGCAAATGCTTATGACATATCTTTCCTCAAATTATAAAAGTAAAATAATCTGTTAACATACTGAATCGAACTATTAATAATAAACCCATATCTTGTTGTAAACTATGGATTAGAATAACTCTTTAAGATGTGAAATTGGCTCAGTGGCCAACATCGAGTACAAATAATATGACTATGATAAATATGATTTAAATAATGTGATTCTGTAAATTGTTTAATTTATTATAAATAAAAATTGTTTTACTAATTTAAAAAAATGTTCCTAACAGTAAAGTAAGTAATGATGTAATTATTTAAGGCCCTATTTTAATTTCTAGATATAAAAAATGCTTTTGTAATATCTAAAAAGCAAACCTTCAATTCCCGCTGGTTGAATTCATAACTACACAAGGATTTATTAAATGCTTTAATTTTCCCAAATTAATACCTCTACAGAAAACTTAGTCTCCGCCGACTGAGGTTTCCTAAATAATGAACGGAGTTTTCTGCATACAACTGTAAATTGTTCTGCATAATTGTATACGGTATACAGAACAAATAGTTTTTGGCAGCTTCATAATTATTATTTAAAAAATAAAAGCTAGAAACTATTTCCAGCTAGACTATTTATCTAACAAACCAACTACGGTGTATAATTTTAATGTATTCAGCATTTCATGTAAGCATTTCTTTATGTTAGATTTTAAAATTTAAATTATTTCAAAAAAAAACTTCTTTTTGATGAAAAATTATGGTTAAGAGAGATATTTAAAACTTTGTAGTGAAGCTTACATAAAAATGTAGATAGTCAAAACTTTAACATAAAATACATATCAATAAAATTTAAATTTCTTATGATATTGGCGTTATGCCTTATTACGACGCACTCCACCCTATGTTTGGGTACCAAAAGATAACCACACGGCTCAAACCAAGAAGAAGTTTCCTACATTCGACAACGGAACTGGTGATACCTGAGGCCACCCTGTGGCTGAACATGTGGAGAAGCGCAACTGAGGGGAATACTTGGATTGCCCCGAAAGAGGACCTAGCCCCTGGACATGAACAAGGGTGGAATATATGGAGGTCCCTTAACAGACTTCGGACCGGAGTATGCAAGAGGAGGATACAAATGAGGGCCTGGCAGTTTTACAGCGGACCGACTGAATGTGACTGCGGTGTGGAGTAGACCCTGTCACACCTTCTGGAGTGTGCGCTGTGCCCGAATAGCTGCACCCAGGAACACCTGATGATGGCCAGAAGTAACGCCATCGACGTCACCCACTTCTGAACAGACAGGATCTGACCCTGTTATAAAATTCGCAATAGTACTATTTACCTTAATTTTTACATCAAGGTACCAAAAAATTGTGGAAATATTTTATAAAAAAAATATTTATCATTCATACATATTATTGCCATGCTGAAAGAAACGAAAACATGATTTTTTTCAGCAAAGCCATTCGATTCAGTGAAAATGTTTTTAAAGCAGACGCTGGAGGACATTTTTGTTTTTTAGACTTGAAGGTAAATAGGGATTCTGAAAAATCTTACCATGATTGTATAATGCGATCCAATATTATTTTTAAGGCTAACTTTGTCCTTTGCAAAGCTCAGAAACTATAGATACACGAAATTTAAATTCGTGTACATGTCGAAAAATAACTTTGATATTATATACTTCATTTTCACAGCTTTATAAGCCTTTGAATATTGAATGAAAGAAAATATTATTTCTATTGCATGAAGTCATATTAAAATATAACATTTTACCTCTTATATGAAACAAATTAAACTTAATGAAATATACGAAAATAAAGTGTTAATAAAATTCTTTCTCTCTCTAGTTAACAACTTGATAAATTTGGGAGAAGCCAATTCTTGAACGAAATGGTTCAGTAATGTGTGGCTAATCATCTCCTTAAAAAATATATTTACAAATCAACCAAAACTTGCCTCGGATACTACTGTAGCCGTCTATTCATGTCCTCGGGCTTCTACCCTAGATAATAAGGATATTTAAAATGTAGCAAGGTAAATCCAAAAAACCTTAATCTTATAATATATTTAGGTGTCAAATACGAATTCGTTTTTGGCTCCTCCCAATTTTCCTTGCAGGTGTCAGCTCGAGGCTACAGTTCACGAATGAATGATCCTGAAACATTCACAGCCGTCCTGAAAAACGGTCACTTCAGGGTTTCAGACTGCGCCGGCAAACTTTCAGAGAAAACCACGCGACTCGGAATGATCTGCGGCCGTTTTGAAGCAGGTGCGGTTGGCAGAAACGAGTCGGTACAGTATGCTTAAAAGTTATAGTAACAATGAAACAAAAAATAATATCTAAAACTGGGATTTGGATTATTTTTTATTTTTGAGACCCGAGTAGCACTTAGTACATAAATTGACTGTGAAAAAAACGAATAATAAAGCAATTATTATTTTTTTTAATTTTTATTAGAATATTATTTTATTATTTCAATATTCTAATCTACTTTTATAGATCATTGACTATATTACAATATTCATCATCATCAGCCTGTGTCCGTCCACTGTTGAACGTAGGCCTCCCGCATGAGTCTCCATCCTCTTCGATCCTCCGCCTTCCGCATCCAGGTCACTCCCGCTATTCTTCTTATATCGTCGGTCCATCTTGTAGGGGGTCGGCCAATGCTTCGTTTGCCAATTCTTGGGCGCCATTCCAATACTTTTCTTCCCCATCGACCGTCGTCTCTTCGACAGATATGTCCTGCCCATTGCCACTTGAGTGTGCCTATTCGTTGGGAATATATACTATGGCGACATCTGTTGTACGATAATAACAATGATATAAATACTAGTTTCATCGCGGGTCGGTCTAGGCATAGCAATGGCGCGATTCATGACGGTATGAATACCTGGGCATTGTTGGTTTCCAAAGTCCGCGGTTCGCATCCCGCTTCTGCCGTTATTTTTGTGCTTGGATTGACGCGTTGAAAAAAGAATTTTATGTTTAGTATATGTATATTTAAGTAATAATAATATTGTAATAAAGTCAATGATCTATAAAAGTAGATTCGAATATTGAAATAATAAAATAATATTCTAATAAAAAAAAATAAATAAAAAAAATAATAATTAATAATGTCTCCTTGAGACAATATCAAGCAGGTAAAAATTATCCATCAGTAACACAGGTAAATGATTGGTTACAAAGTCCGAGTCGGAACTATAAGTAGTCGTTTCACATCCATTCAGTCTATAGTTTGGTTCGAGACCCGAGTGGTACTTACTAAAATAAATAGACTGCCGGAAAGTATGCTTACGAATAAATGAATACTGATAGAATAATAAAAAAATAATATTTGAATATACTATGGCGACATCTGTTGTACGATTAACAATTTTTTTTCATTTTAGGCATAGACCGCGATTCGCCGAGCGGTATGAATACCTGGGCATTGTTGGTTTCCAAAGTCCGCATTAGTTGACGCGTTGAAAAAAAAAAGAATTTTATGTTTAGTATATGTATATTTAAGTAAGAATAATAAAGCTTGTGAATAAATGTTGACTGATTGAATCTTAATAAAACAATAATATAAATACTCTGAATATACAATACAGAGATATCTATCGTTATATGATGTTAAAAATGGTATAAATACATCAAGTTTCGCGTAAATGTCCAGGCAGAAAATGCTCTAGTGGACTCGCGGTGTATAGGAAGGAGTCAAGGTGCAACGTCCGAGGTTCGAATCCCGCGTCTGCCGATATTTTTTCCAAATAAATTGATGCGTATAATTTGATGTAGAATTGTATGTATGTATTTAATCATTAAATTCATTCAGAGTCATTTGAGTTATTGATAGAGAAGTTGAATTTATTTGCTGTTTTATTTTATCATTTGAAAGTCCTGTATTAAAATATCCTACGAGTATATCAGCTCAAATCGTTTTTGTTACTGAATTGTTTAGGTAGTTATTTTGTTAAAGATTATTCTGGAATATTCTTATTGTTTAAGCCTTCGAGAAAAGACAATTAATAAAATATCACGAGCTCAAATAAACAATAAATCACATACACATTTTTAATTATACATTACATATTCGATCCCTCAGAAATTTACCAAGAAATATAACCTAACGTAGCATACTCTAAACATGGATATTTACATGGCAGGTGAGGCTACCTGTATTAAATGGCTTAGACTTGCAGTAAGATTCTAGATTTTTGCGCCATAAGTTCATATAGGAAAGATGCAGAAAGATGCATTGATTAAACGCCATTTTAAAATATTCACTTTAAAAACGTACTTAAGTTTTTCATATACTGTTCATCTCAGTTGTAAACGCCTGCTGATTTATTTTGCAAGGTTGTTTAATACTAGTTGAATTACTTCTACTGATCAATTAAACCAGAAAAATATGTTTTAGGTGCCACTGTAAAAGTAAGTACTTATTATTATACATTAGCTTAAAAACGTCGACAGTTGATTATATTAGTTGTATTTTGTGAATTATTCAGGTAGTCCCCACTACGTACTTGAGTAATTTTTCAGATATCCTCGTTTCAGATTTTGTCTTTGAGAGATAAATCAAGCATGTCATGTTCAGTGACCTTTATTTTATGGGCTTGCTCCTGAAAAAAAGTAATATGTAAAGTGATTTTACAGTAATATTGTGGCTTTTGGGCTTAGCCGTGTTTGGCGAACTTCCTTCCAATATTTCGACCGTCATTGCAGGGGCTTCTTCAGGATTGATGATTTATTTAGTTTTGAGTTGGTTTATTCAGATTATATTTTTTACGAGCGTCATTGATTTACATCTCCATGGCAACTAGATACTCAAGTTTCATTTCGGAGAACATGGGTATGTTCTAAGAATACGGTAGGTATGTTCTAAGAATGCGGTAAGTATGTTCTAAGAATTGTTCCTTCAGGAACGTCATGTCGGACTGTGGTCATCTTTGCTTGTCTGTTCAGATTTTAGAGTAAGTGCTAGAGGTGGAAGCCATGCTTTTTTGAGAATCAAGCCGTCATCCTTATTGATGTTGATGGGATGTCTTGAAGAAAGTTTGCCACACACGGCTAAGCCCAAAAGCCACAATATCAAATCTCTCCGTGAAAACCTAAGAAGTTATTTTATTGATTTTAAATTATTTTTTATTTCTGTTCCATTCTGTGTTATGCCGGTGTGTTTTTAACCTGAAAAATGCCACCACCGTATGTAGGTTGAGGTCGTTAGCTGCTGAGCCTGTGTGTTGGCTGACTATGGCGCTAGAGCCTTCTGTGTTCACTCTGGCGGTCAGTTGAAACTTTTTACCCTGACCGCCGTTCCGCATAATATAAAAGCTCAGTGCTGTACAATTGCAGACCGCTTGGTGAAGCTTTTTGGGTGTATTATATATTATTATAATATATATTGTCGCTTAGCAAAGGCTACTATGGAATTTGCGCCGCATGTCCTTGACAGCAGCTGGTGGACCCATTCAAAGAAATTGTATTTTGTTCGAATGATATTATTTTACATACTTTAAAATTCAAACAGTTCAAATTTGCATTGAAATTGCGTTTTTCTTAGAAACATATGTTGTTTTAAAACTTTTGTCGTTTTCAACGTTTTTTTTACAAATATTTTTAACAAGGTTGAAGAAAAAAAAAATTGAAAATTTAAAAATATACTTATGATCAGATACATATTAGTTTTATGATAAATACTTTAAACTGAAGGCCGTGAGTTCAATCCCCGCTGAGATTAAAAATAATAATTTTGTACCGTTTTTTAAGCTCTAAAAACAGCACCAACTTGTGTGTATTTGATCGTTAACTCGTAAAATGACAGTTATAGCTCAGTTTTTAAAATTGGTGGTAAATGAAACTCCTCCTGTGAACACCACCTATTTAAAGTGAATTTCTCTACAATGAATCATGAATAAATATCGGTCTCTAATCTATGACGTTGGTGGATTAATATTAGACATGCCGCTCTAAGCCATATGTACCATGGATAAGCGTCATAGAATCTACATATGAGATGTCTGCATCATTATAACAATCTGTCAGTATTTTCCTGTATATTTTTACCAATTTAAAAATAACTGTTGTAGAATTATTTAGTGTTAGGATTCTGTAAACTTTTAGCAAATGATAAGGTTAAAATTATGAAAATCATTTTTTTTTTTTGAATCTGCATTTCTGGAATGAAAATGATGACTTAAGTTGTAGACGATTTTTAGCCTCTATTAACACTGAGGCGAAATACTTTAGTTGATGCTGACTTTTGTTTTCTTTTGTTACCCTTTTCAGAGTATGTGTTCAAAACGTTATTTGAACATAATTATTTTGTAAATATAAAACATCCAAAAGTCTTTAAAGTATTAATTGTCAAATTAGAATCAGATTCTCTATCTTAGCTCGAATTCGTCGATTCATACAGTCAGGTACGACACAGAGCATTGACTATCACAATATTCTGCCACTCTATGTAAATTGAAGGGATCAAGGTCCAAAACAGCAGGTATCCAGGAATTTGCGGTGTATGAAAATCAATTTATTAATAATAATTTTATAAAATACAGCATGCTTACTCATGTTGTACACTAAGATATAAAAAGAGATATGTTATAAAAGAAATCAGTACCAATTAAACTCCGATCTTTGGACTTATCCTAAGTGCCGAAACCTTAGTATTCCGGCGTCACCATTTAGCTGTAATTTCGGGACCGCGATCTCGGTCCCGGAACAGTAGGATACAATTGCAACTCTTACGCTTCAGTTTGCTTTGTTTTGAATGGTATAGATTAAATATACTCATGCCATCTAATTTACTGTCAAGCGTTTCAAACGACATCACTGGTCTCACATTGCTTTTTGAGGAATGGAGAAAAGCCTTCAAGCTGTGACCATAAAGATTACCTATATAATTTCCAGATTAAGTGCCATTTATTAAAATCTACTATCCGGTATCTTATACATATGAAAAAGTATGAAAAATTCACTTTGTCATAAGAAGAAGTTGCTTTCTTCTTGAAGTTCCTTTCTCTGTGAATGGAGATGACTTGAATAATTATTTTCTCCCGGATTGCTTTCTACTGCATCCAGGTGGCAACAAAAACTGCACAGTCAGTCTTCTAGAGTCTGCATACGCCCACAGAACCGCCCATTTCTGCACACTCCCGCCCATTCCACCCCCCTCAAGAACCCAGCCAAGAAGAGACCAAGTTTGGATAATTAACTTGGGGAATGTTTGACAAGTCGCTAGCGTGTTTTCCTAGCACACGATCCAAAGCTGGTTCTAGACGACTCAGTTGTTCCGAAAGCCATTGTTGCATATTAAATGTTTTGCTGTTGTAGCAAAACACAATGCAGAATTTATTTTTATGCTTTAAGTGAAATGAGTTATTGTACGTCGAACAAAAACAAACGATTATCAAATTTTTCTTCCTAATATCACGATAAAATTAGATTAAGATACATATCATGATATTTCTTACATCATCATCAGCCTATATCCGTCCACAGATGAAAGTTAGCCTCCCGCATGAGTCTCCAACCTTTTCGATCCTCTGCCTTCCGCATCTAGGCCACTCCCGCGATTCTTCTTATGTCGTCAGTGCATTTTGCAAGTGGTCGGCCAATACTTCGCTTGCCAGTTATTGGGCGCCACTCCAATACTTTTCTTCCCCATTGACCGTCGTCTCTTCGACAGATATGTCCTATCTATTGCCAATGTATCTTTTAGTATCTTTTAGTGACACTCCGTGCATGGATCTCTCCATAGCACGCTGGATGACATTTATTTAATGAGTAAACTTGGTTGTTAGATTCCAAGTTTTTGCGCCATAAATTAATACTAGTAGGGTGAATTGGTTAAACGCCTTAGTTTTAAGACATTGTGGAATTTTTGCTTTAAAAATGTACTTAAGATTTTCAATTCTAACATATCCAATCCTTAATTGAAGGATCAAATCATCATAAAAAGCAACCACAAAACTATTCGTCATACAAATAAAATTGTTAAGAATAAATTGTAATTTATCTTATGTACGAGTAAATACTAGTGTAGTCAATGGAAAAAACTGTATTCTTTTTTTCTTTTAATTGAAAATTTAAATAAAATATTTTTCTCCTTTAGAAAAAAAATAAAATAAATAATAATGTTTCTAACAAACTAAAAACTTTATTAACAAGAGATTTAAGCAGATTAACGCAGTGATAGTAAGAGAGGTTTTTCATGCAATTCGAGGAAAGTCCCTCAGCCCTATCGTGCATAGAGACTTTGTGGCGAAAAAATCCACGCATTTACCATTTTGCTCGTATTATCGATGAGAAATCTATCATCTATAATCATCTCCTTTTATCTATGACTGCGATTCTAATCTAATTATAGAGTTCTCTATATTCACCAATTTACCGTTAAAAAAATAAGGTAATCATTGAATTGAAATGCAGAATTGAATATAACAAATAATTATTTATTTACCTTGTTTTTATCACGTTGACTATGTCCTCTGCTTAGAAGACTGTACTTTTGAATCGTAGCCTTCCTCAATTCGTCACTGCCAAGAGATAACAAGTTTGTCTTTCTTCAATTCAACAAGATTATCAATTATGTTCAAGAGATAGTAACATTTTCATTTCTCTTAAAAAAAAAGAATTGAAAACATTAAATTTGTACTTAAACATGGATAAAAAGGGTTAGTTAAATAACTTTTTAATTTAACTTGATCCAAATATATCACGCTATTAAGTTGTATGATAATTTACTGGTATAAAGTATTTTAAGCTCGTATCTCGTAACAAAGTAGTTGAATAATTAAGTTTTGCGCTGAATTCGAGGGAGAATGCATCGTATAGAAAATCGGCTTAACGACGTTCACTTGTGCTGAAGGTAGTTGAGGTAATGAGGAAGGCTCTAGTGCGGTCGTGAGAAAAGCACTTGGTGGAATTTGTAACCGAATTCTAACAAATGAGCAGCTAATACGATCACACCGCGTTTATGATACCTGCAATTTTATTAAATTGTTACCTTACCTTTGAGAAAGGTACAGAATAGTTAATTGAAATGTATATCCAATAGAGAAAACGTATTTTTTATGTAAGCACATACAGGAGAATACATAAAGATAGTGATAGTGATACTGCAGTCTCATCTGTGGAGTCTACGACGCTTACCATATTACATATGGTAAAGCGCTGTATGTGGAGTGTTTATATGCCAACGTCGTAGACTACAGCCCAACATTCACTCATCATTCTTATTATTACAGGAATTTACTATGAATGGGTGGTGTTCACGTAATGAATTTTGTCTACCACCAATTTTGATAAATAGGCTATTTTGAGGTATTAAATGCATACCAACCGGGGTTTGTTAAAGAGTTTTTTATTAAAGAGTTCAGAAATCGATTATCAATAAATATATTTTTTCATATCTGTCGGGGATCAAAACCACGACTTTAAGCTTTAATCACTGAGCTATACCGCTGGGTAAAGGAATGTTGCCTTAGAACTGTCAAATAGTATGTCAATTAGCATTTTTGAGTTTGGGCTTAGCAGTGTGTGGAGATTTTATTCTATGCAATATTTTGACCAACGTTGCAAAGGTCATTTTCAGGGTTGATGATTATGTCTTGACCTTGAATATTGCTCTGAAAAATGGAATATAAATAATCTGAGTCATTTTTTGACTTAACCTTGTAACATCTTCTTCTCTCAAAAAAAGAGGGGCTTTATAACGTCGCGTAGTGCAGGATGAGGAGCAGGACAGCAGATAGACATTTTCTTTCACAACATAACAAGGTTTCGACCACGCGGGTTAACATACCCGCGCGGCTACAATGCGATCTTGCCAAGCCAAAGGGTGGTGACTGACTCCCGGCCGTCCGCACTTCCGCGGCCTGTGCTCGGTCACCAGCGCTGCCGGTGGCAAAACTATGTAACTAGCCCCAATGTGGACACACACAAAAAGGTATGTCAAGCGACAAAAATACAGGACGAAAGATTATTTATCGAGGTTTTCGGTACGCCATTATAAATGCCGACCTATTTCAATAAAATGGTATTGAACCTGACGAATTACTTGGCAGGAATAATTTAATTAAATTTCATAAATTAAAATCTGTATACACCTTGAGCCCCGCGGAATTGTAAGAGAAATTTCGTCAAAGGATTATAACAAAGACAACAATTGTACTGTCGTCTAAAAGGAATTGCTTGAATGGAAGTCATGAGACGTTCTCCCCAAAGACTTTATCTTTTTTCATAAAGTGCTTCAATGATTTCGCCGATACAAATATTGAGTTTGCAAGGTGTTTCGAAAGAAACTTTAATGTTTTAAAGGCCTGCGAAAATAAAGCGACAGTATAATTTGTGAACAAAAGAAAGTATTTTGTGTCAAGGTGAAGGTCACTGAAACATACTTGTATATATTTCATTCGTCGTTCGACCATTACAGAGTGCGGACGTACTTTACAGTAGCTCCAATAAATTCGGAGTAGTGGCGTGTGTGCAACAATAATAATAATAAAAAATACTGATTTATAATAATTTCTAGTGAACATCAAAGTGTGATTCAAGAATCAAGATAGAATGCGATGGAGATGGAAGAATTAATAATTAATACTAAAGAGCTGATCAATAAGATCACCTCAGCAAAAGATAATAAATTAAAAATTCAACTGGAAAAAAATATTCAAGAAATTGAAGAAATTACAAAAATCAAAAAATTGACTTACAAGGAAAATAATTGATTTACAAAACGAATTAATAAATAACAACAAGAAACAAATGAAAAGATTGAAGAAATTATCTCTAAATCGAACATATCTTATGCAACAATCACAAAGAGTTCACCAAAAGAACCAACTAAATTTACAACGAAACAAGACTCAAAACACGCAATCATAATAGAGTCAAAAGAATGCTAGTGCTGAAATAGTTAAAACTAAAATAGCAAAAAATGTGAACCTAAACAAAATGAAAATGGGAATAATTAGTTTAAAAAAATCGGAGAAAAAAAAGAATGTAATAATCTGCGCAACAAAGAGGAAGCTAATTTACTGTGCAATGAAATAAATAAGAGAATCGGAACGAAGTTACCGCTGAAGAAATTAAAAAACAACCAAACTTAATTATTAAGAGACTACAAAAAGGCATTACTGAAGAAGAATTAATCAGTAACATAGTCAATGACGAGACTAAAATTAAATTAATCAAAGAAATTAAAATCAAGAAAAGCAACGATGGAAAAGAGTGGGATACCACAAACTATATCATACAGACAACTCCTTCGATTAGAAGACATCTGATAGAAAGAAAAAAATTAACATTGGATACAACAGAGTCAACATTGAGGACTGTAACCCACTAATGCAATGTTACCATTGTCAAAAATTTGGACACACAGCACTACGATGTCTGGCCAAGGATCAACCACCAACCTGCTTGCACTGTTCACAAAATCACAACCACATAAACTGTAAAATTAAAGAGACACCAATTTGCATCAATTGTACCAATTCAAACAAATTTTACAAAACAAATATACCCACTAACCACAACGCCAATAGTCACCAGTGCATGATCAGAGAAAAAAATGCTTAAAATCGCAAACAGCCGGATTGATTTCGGCTGAATTCTGTATTTATTATCGAGGTTAATTATTCAAAGTATACCTACATCATTTACAATTCCTGTACTGTATTTACTATCGAGGTTAATAATTTAAAGCATACCTACATCATTTACAATTTATGTAATGTATTTACTATCGAGGTTAATAATATAAAGTATACCTACATCATTTACAATTTCAAAATTAATGCTTACCAATGAATGACTTTACATGCAACAATATTAACAATAAAATTCAAATAAAAGAACTCATACATGACTCGATCAAAGATCTCAACCAATTAGTACAAAATTTTGAAAACACATTTACAACTTACCATATGAATAAATTTTAATGATATTATTTTATATTCTAAAAAATGTATATATGCAACACTTAAATCAAAGATGAATCCCACGTCACACACAAGATCTACCTTTAAGTGGCGTGGAAAGCGAATTCCAAAAAAAAAACAATAAAAAAAATGAATGTAATACTGTCAATAAAATCTTAAATGTATCCTATTATATTTGATTAAATAAAAAAAAAAAATATATATTTATTAACTTTTGGTCGTTTGTAGTATTGTTCGTCATACTAAAAAAACTTTATTTTTGTTTTATCTAGAACTTCTTTTATTACTCGTAGCCTGTTTCTGTTAAATAAGTATCATTTCGCCTGCGGCGTTTGGAAATTTCGTTATTTCTATAATCCGTTGTGCTCCGACGTCACTAATCAGCTGACGTCGTCATTTTGGGGACCAAATCATCGGTTCCTGAAAATCACTGTCTGTCAGTTTTCTTCTGTATGTGATTTATATAAAAATATTCATTACAATCTAATTGTTAATGTTATAATGATATATTTATTCAGCCATTAGAGCCATAGTTACAATTTTACATAGACACATTGAAACCAGATACAGAAAAAAAAAATTGAAGTTGAACATAAAAGAAAAAAATATAATTCTTTAACAATTAATAATTTTCATTTTAAACTAAATACTGGCTCTCAGTGAGAAGAACACCAGATCACCGCTAGATGGTTATGTGAAGGCGCATCCAGCGCCCCTAATGCATGAAGATGTTTCAAAAATAATTTATTTATGATCTCGGAACACACTGTAAAGAGTTCATCTGCAAAAAGATTTTCATTTCGAATCTTGATAATTTGTAATAAGAGAAAGACATTTGATACGTCTTTATCTCAAAAAATAATTTAGTCATGAGTTTTCCTTAGTTTTTGGGGAAACCTCTCGTAATTTCAATTTACAAGTGACATTCGAATTTCAATGTTCCGCGCGAACGAGCGCCGCCCTCTGTGTACCTTGCCAGGAACAAACGAAGGGATATAATGGAATATTCATATTATTATCAAACGAGGCATTTTAAACCAATATGAAGAAAACCCGAACAAACTACAATACTTTATTAGTTTGCAAGGTAATGTTTTTTTTCTCATTTAATTATGTAAGCACATACAGGAGAATACTAACAGATGGTGATATTGATGCTGAAGGCTCATCTGTGTAGTTCTATGACATTTTATCTTTTTTATATGGCTAAGCGGTGCATGTTGAGTATTGATCCGTCATAGACTACAGACCGACATTCACGCATCACCCTTATTATTACAGGAATTTACTATGAATGGGTGGTCTTTACGGGATGAATTTCGTCTACCACCTATTTTAATCAATAGGCGATGACTGTCGTTTTAATGTCACACCAACCGGGGGAATTTTACAAGTCAGAAATTGATTAAAATCTTACCTGCTAGGAGGTCATAAACAGAAACACGGAAAATTATACGGCCTGATAAGTTTATAAAAAATATGTACAACCTTATTATTCTTAAATTATTCCATAAATAAATAATATAAGAAATAAATAATAATATCTTATATTATTTATTTATGGAATAATGCTCTAATTGAAGCATAACTCAAACTATTGCAATACGTGAAAAAAATAGAAAACAAATAAATATAAGCAATGGTGTAATAGGTAATAGGTCGAAGATGGACTTATGGTGGGGTTATGTAATTCAAGAGAAAAAACCATAGTTACATATAGTTCCTGAAAAGAAGTCAGAATCGTACATAAAATGTACTTGGCTGGAACTCCTGAAAGCGGAGCTGACATGTTAAGAGGCAAGGAAATATAGCATCAGATATAGCTTTGTAGCGGCAGTTTGTGACTTCTACGAGTATATTATTCAGTTTTTTATGTAAGCACATACTGGAGAATACCCACAGATGTTGAAAGCGATGTTGAAATTTAATCAATCAAGCTAAGCGTTGTATGTGGAGTTTTGATCTGTCAACGTCATAAGCTACATCCAAAATTTACGAATCATCTATTTATTATAGAAATTCACAATTAATGGGTGATGTTTATCGGACGCCTTTCGCTTACCGAAAAGTTTAGCTGATAGGCTATGCCTGATATTTTACGTGTGAGAGATTAAATTCAAACCAACCGGGATTATTTAAAAAGCTTAGAAGATAATTATTTTTATTATATGCGTCGAGGATCAGATTCACGACTTTCAGTTTGGTAAGCAAAAGCATTCACCACTAAATCTTAGCCGCTATCAAAGTAGAAATGGAACGATAATGATGATGATGTAATCCAAACACGTGACTATTAATCTTGTTTTCTTCTTCAGCCTCACCATTTCCCATCATCTGAGATCGGCTCTTCTTGTGAATATTCGCCATGTCAGTCCTGCGCTGCATTCTCGGTCAAGCCCAGAGTTTTCAGATCCCACAGTCTACGGCTGCAGTCCAGGTTGGCCTATGGTCTTCCAGGTCTTCATCTCAGCGTGGATATGTCAAGAGACTTTCTTCACCACGTGGTTATGCTCATTTTGACGTTACTAGTAATCGATGATTTTAATTAATAAATTAAAATAAAATATTAAGGATCATCACGTAAGAATGTGTCAGAGTGTTAGGCTTTGCAATGTGTTCCAGTGGCGTAGCATATTTTGATTGCGGTCTGCAAACCCGGCCCAACAAAAGCTCCGCAAAATGCATTGTAGCCGTGTTATCCGATCCACCATCAGCTTATCGTGCGACCGTTAGTTGGTTCTTTTGCGGGACCCGGCGCGCGGAGCGTGCCCCTGCAGACATTCCCGGTAATCTATTCCGAAAGCCTGGATGCCCGGCAAGCAGGAATCCGGAAAGTTGTATGGGTGAGTCCCGAGGAATGGCCGCGATAAGGAGACCTAACAAATGGGACAAACGTAAGGAAGATAACTTGCGGTTGAATTCAACGTTTTATTAAAGTACTCGTATAACAGCAGGTTTATGTTTTTTATGCCATCGCACGTAAGAGAGCACAACCAGCCAAAAATATAGTATTTTACGACGTTCAGCAAGGCGGCTGGACGCTATATGCCGGATATGTGTTGACATCAGCATGATGTAGCCATTACTGACTAGTACCGAAAACCTTGATTTACAATCTTTCGTTTTTATTTCTGTTCGCTTGTCATACATTTATGTGTCCGCCATATTAGGAGTAGTTATGTAGACCACCGCTGTGGCGCCGGTGCGACATCCCATCACGCCAGTTGTGTCCTGCCCGTCGGCGAGAGCATATTGTATTGATATTGTGGCTTTTGTGTTTAGCCGTGTGTGGCGAATTTTCTTCGAATCAAATCTGGCCGTGAAAACCTAAGAAGTTATTTGAATATTGTGTTGTGGCTCAGCCTAATGCTGTGACTAGGTCTCATACTCCTATAACTGCCATTACGTGACGGAATAACACCCTTTTGAGAGAGAGGAGGATGTTAGTGTATTTTGCCAGTGGCAGACAGAGAAAATCTAAATTCTTCATTACTTACATTAAGTCAAATATATTATCATATTCTAATGCTTATAAGCGTTGAAAACTGATAAACCCCTAATTAAAAGTGAAACTATGGACTTTCAAGTGATCGATGATGATGATAAACAGTTATCAGTGTGATCGATGTTAAAATAAGGTACGAAATATGTGTGTTGTGCATGTTTTAGTTGCGTGTGGGTAGAGAGATTGCAAATGTATATTCAGATGTTTTTTTAAAGAGATAAAGATTGTATGAAGTAAGAAAAACAGATACTAGAAGAGCATTTAAGAGCTCACTTTTATTTGGCATTTAGGAAAGTCATTTAAAACATACGCAATAACAGTGTATGAATGTATAACATTTGTTGGTTTTTAGTGGGCGTAGGAGAAGTTTATTATATGAGTTCAGAACAGAACAACAGCCTCGATAATAACCGGTAGAAAATAGTAAGTGAATCAATCTTACGTCAGTATTACAAATGGTTGCAGGTTAGACGTAAGAATATCATTGATTATGAGACGTTTTACTCTTTTTTTAACTGAATTAATTAAATCTAGAAGAAACACTAGGGTTTCAACCCAAAGGTGACTGCCGTATTCAAGGATAGAGCAGATTTGTCTTTTATATTGATATCCTCCTCTTCCAATTAGGACATCGATTAACTTGAGGAAGGACGCAGGATCAGGTTCACATTATAAACAACTTGTTTCTGTTTAACGATACATGTTTATTTGTTTATAACGTCGCCCGTTAAGGGGCCGCCCTTAGGGACGGTCCTACCATGAGGACGGGCGAGTTGCGACTGCTTGCCCGCTCTCACATTTCGGCGGTACCACCCGTCAAGAGGACAGTTGTACCAACTGTCAATGGACCAACTGTCATAACAATTATTTTGGCGTATGCAAACACCGCTTAACATTCGATGTAGATGTAACGCAAGCGAACCAAAATAATAGACAAAAGATCGCTTGTTGAGGCTTTACGTCATCGTCCTTAAGGAGCTTTATCAAGCTGATATCAATATTAAAGTAAAAGTTTTTTGTCTGTGAAATACCGGCTCTAGATTTAATTTGGATAAATACGAGTACATATACGATACATACACGTCACGAACAATGAAGTTCTCAGCATAATCAAGGAAGATAGGCACCTAGATCTCAGAGGTTGGATCGGTAGATGGTCTTCTTCACGACATTGTGGAGGAGATGGTTGAGGGTAGAAACTGTAGAAGGCGCCTAAGACGGGAGTATTTGCAGCAAGTGTTCGAGGACATGAGTCGCAGCTCTTATGCCGGAGTGGAGATCGAGATGCATGATTTTGTTGCTGCAAACTAGTCCACCGGATTGAAACTACGAAGAAGATACGATAAGCCGTGTAAAAAAATAAATAAAAATTGAATTAAATTGAACATAATATGCAGTTGAAATTTTATTTTTGACTGAATGTTTTGTCTCCGTCAAATGCCGTTCTAAAGTGTTACACTATTTTTTTCATTAACTTAAAACCTTGTATTATTAGGATTTGAATAGGCAGACGTTTTCGTGTAAGAATAAAATAAAATTGTCGTACAATAAACACAGTGGTGTAATGTACTACATTTGTTCCAATGATTACGTGCCACCATTTCTACTGGCGAAAGGCTTGCAAATCCAATCGGCTGAGGGCGTGTAGACCGATTGCTTTTTATAGCACCCGGTCAATTTAACAGAAGGCGTAGGTAAATTGAAAATGAAAACACTTAAAAGAAATTAGTCTCGTTTAGGTTAAACGGAATCACTAGCGGGAAAAGCGTTACCAAATTATTATTCCCTGGAACCTTTTTAGCAGATTGCTTAGCAGTCTTTTTGGGAGCGTGGGTAAACTTTTCTAATACCGTGTAATTTCGTTAATGCTCGCGCGAATTATCGGGATTCCCGGCATGTTTAGCGCGTCCCTTTGACCTTATACAGGCAGCGATTCGTCATACCGGGATTCGGCAACCGCCGAAAATTAATTTCATTATTATCGCTAATGGTCCGTGATGGATTTATTGAGACCGACAATTCGACGAAGGAAAGCGACGTAAGGTTATTTTTTGTATTTATTTATTTATATACAGAATCGAAATTCCAATTTTTTTACAAATATTTAGAAACATAGAGTATACATAAATATACAATAAATAAGGAAAATAAAAAATAAAAACATAGAATGAAAAGAACAGGAAGATGTTCTACAATCTTTGTGATCTTTGTCACATGTCATCTTTGAGATGCAATTGTTGAACATTGTTCATACCATCGTTAAAAGAAGAAAAGGATGTAAGAAAAGGATCGAGGTGTGCTGGTAGGCCATTTAGGAGCGACATTGCCGTTGTACCAAATTGAGTGCTTGAAGCTCCACAAGCATCGACTGGTATAAAAAACAATGGATGGCTACGAGCACGGGTGTACCTATCTGGAACATAGAAGTTAAAACATTCAAGAATCCCAGGGTTGTGAATTGACCGCGAAGAAGAAGGAATGAATGTTTGAGTGCAGCAATTTTCCTCCGGGACTCGAGCGAATGGAAAAAAAAACTATTCAACAAGAGAAATCTTGTAATACAGGGAGAGGCAAAAAAAGCTGCAGTGTTCGTTCTTCTATGGCGCTCAGGGAGGCTGGACGCTGCGTGCAAGAAACGTGTGATGTGTTCATGTTTGTGTAGGGGTCAGGGAGATTGCAAGTGTATATTTATCTGTTTCTTGAAGAGATCCATATTGTAGGAAAGAGGAAACACAGACGCCGGAAGAGCATTCCAAAGCTTACCGGTGGCATTAAGGAAGGAACTTTGGAAACTGCAAGTTCTTGGTCGACACACATCTACCATGATGTCCGGCAAGTTTAAGACGAGGTTGTAAGTTGTGGGTGGGTTTATGAGGAATTAGTTCTTTAAGTTCCGAATGCCATTGAAAACTATGCTTTAATTGATTTATTTTATAAATTATGACTTCACACATGTTGACGTAAGTATATATCCCATTCGATAACGAAACGCATTTGGAAATAGCAGTGATTTGTCATATTACCTATAAAGGTTTTAATTACTTAACACATGCGTTTTAAAGCTGGCGTTACTCAGGACAGTGTTACAATGTCATTAAAAGAGAGAAAGAGTTTGATTTTAAATCATATTTATCTAATATGAGTATCATAAAATTCATTAAAACAAAAGATTTTCATTCCTTACGATAAGTCTACTAGTATGTACATGGAGTATGATTCTATGCATTGCTTGCGTTAATAAGGCAACATAAATCAAGAAATGAAAGATTTTCGACCCTTAATATTGCATTTTTTTTCGTCTTAAAATAGGGTTACATATAGTTGTACAACGGCTGTAACAAAATAGAAACGTTCACGTATGCGCAATTAACGTATTTTAAAAAATTCATTGCGTTTCGATAAGCAGTAAATGCGTCGATAAGTAAAATAGTTGTACATGCACACAAATATAAACTTATTTTTATTAATATAGAAAAACATTTCATTGCGGCAAAAATATAATTAAATTGCATTACATCAAAACCTATAAGCGAAGAGAATTCGAGTTTTATTATGTATTTAAATGTAGGGGTTTTTCGTGGAAAACATTATATGGAAGTCACCCGTGACTTTATAAATCCAAACATCTAATAAAGTCATATTAAATTCTCAAGTCTCGTATAAGTAAGAGGTTCTGAGGTCTCGACGTAGAATGGTCTGGAAATGCGCAAAGTAGTTATTTAGAATCGCAGATTTTACCAAGAATGAGAATTTGATTTAAAAATTTCATTTTACAATTTCTATCGTTGCTTAAAAACATTGTTTCAATATTTTTGTAACCAGCCATTTATGTCTCTTGAGAGCTGTCTCGTCGTGAAATTAAAAAAAAAAAAACAAATAAAATAAAAGGTCATTTAGAATTATATATATGGTATTTTAATATGCTTTCGGCGGGTATAGCTCAATGGTCAAAGCGTTCGCTTGATAAGCTAAAGATCGTGAGTTAGATCCCCGGCAGAGATTAAAAAAAGGATTTATAATTGATTTCTGGTTGGTGTTAATCTGATCCCACACCCGTAAAATGCCAGTGATAGCCTATTAATCAAAATTGGTGGTAGACGAAAGTGAAAAACCGCCCAATCATAGTAAATTCCTGTAATGATAAGGATGAAGCGTGAATTTTGGGCTGTAGTCTATGACGTTGCCGGATCAATACTACACATGCAGCGCTTAGCCATATACATCATGGTAAGCGTCATAGAATTCCACATATGAGACTTCAGAATTACTATCACCATCTGTCGGTATTCTCCTGTATGTGCTTACCTTAAAATAACCTGTCTGATGATGAGCTTAAAAAAAAACATGGATGGTTCCGCGACTGTTCCTAATCGCCTAAGCTTGGACGAGTGATGCGCTGAGTGGATTGAGCTGTTCTTTGGGACTAAATGATTCAGGCCTCAGGAGTGTCGGGCCATACATCCTATCTTATTAAAAAATACAATTTACAGATTACCCAATAATACACTTCAGATATTTTAGCTGCTGTATCATCAAGTCTTCGAGCTTCTACCCTGGAGATCGTCAGGAGTCATATATGTTTCCCAGTGTACCTTCGGGTGGAGAGATGTTTTGGAACGAAAGATGGAAAGTGGATTTGTGGTAACAATATACTCAAATATATATAATGAATATGAAAAGATCTTCATTTAAAAAAAAACGTTTATGAATACGCTGCGTAGTGGACAGTAAAGAAGCGTCTCATTACAATTATATGCAATCAATTTGAACATTACACTTAATCGTCCTGACTCTTTCCAAGACAATGGCTAAATGGTCTCAATAAATACTAATTCGTCTTTACAGTATCGAACCCGATTTTAATTTGCCATTTATTCAAAACAGATAAATTTCAGCAATTTATTTATTTTCATTAATTCCTCTTTGTCTTATTTATTCGCGCACTTACGTTTGTCTCGATTTTTTAATGATGCCGGCCATAGACAATCGATTCAATTTATTTGAGAATTATACGGAAGTGGACCGGCGATAAATTGCGTAAAAGAGGCCGTTTTCATTTAAAGACGCGCTGAAATTTCACGTTTTTTTTTTCAGGAATGTATGTCGCTAAGTAATTAGGATTAGGGTTTGTACTTGTTTCCTGAAATAATAAAAACTTGTTCCGAAGAGTGTGGCATAGAATAAAGTGATCAAGTAAAATGCAAAGTGTCGTGGATTTGATCTCCTAGAAAACCTGAAATGTTAATATATTTTGTACATTTTTATTTATTTAAAAAATAAAATTTTGTTATACGTTTTGTCCCCTTATTAATCAAACTGCATAGATTTTATCCGCTGTAGAGGATTAATATTTCATGAAATAATAAATAAAGACAATTCTTCATCAAATTTTACGCATCTATTAATTCTGATAAAATATTGGCAGACGCGGGATACGAACCTCGAGCGTTGTACCTTGGCTCCGTCCTATGCACCGCGTGTCGATACGACCATTCTCTGCCTGGACAGATACGCAAAACTTGATGTATTGCCGATATTTTTTCTGAATGAATTGATGCGTAGAATTAGATGTAGAATTGTATGTGTGTATTTGATCATAGATAATAAATAAATATTTCATAAATAACTAATGCAGAATTAAAAATCAAACTTATCCTCCCTTCACACACCTACGGCAAAATGTCAATTGGTATCCAAACAAGAACGAGAATTAAAAAAAAATCTAGACGATACATTAATGCTCTATAAATGTCTTCAATTTTACTTTTTTTGCTCTCTTTTAATTTGGATTTCTTAAAAAATCTATATTAATTTACAATTGCAATAACCCTAACCATAATACAAACGCAAACACATATTTTTTCGAGTATGGATGCTCTCATACTAATAGGCAATAATTTTATACCTTGTCTTAACATGGATCACACTGATCACTGTTTCACTTGATGGAACTATGAAGTTTCGCGATCTATAAAAGCGTCACAAGTACCCATGTGCATCAACGTACTACACAAAAGTACATTTGTGCACGTTAGAACTGATGAAGCTTTCATAGATCGCGAATCTTCAGAGTTCCATCAAGTGAAACAGTGATCAGTGTGATCCATGCTAAAACAAGTTATGAAATTCTTATGTATGGAATATTAAAATGGTTCTCAAACTGAATGCTACACATATAAATAATGTCATAAAAGCTACATGTTTATAATGCTTTATTACTTTGTGTTTTTTAAAAGCAAATAATTTAAAAATAAATATTCTTAGTAATTAAATATACACATAGTATACATCAAATTCTTTATACCGGGATGCAAACCGCGGGCCTTGGAACCAACCTTTGCCCAGGTCTTTATATACCGCTTAGCCCTCTCGGCCATTTCTCTGCCTGAGCTGACACGCGTTAGAACTTGTATTTATACCATTGTTATTATCGTATAACGATAGATGTCTTTATAGTATATATTCAGAGAATATGTATTTTTATTTTATTATTCAATCAGTCAACATTTATTCACAAGCTTTTTAAAATATTATTACTTTCCGACAGTCTATTTCTTTTAATAAAAACTAAATAAATATTCATTTACAAGCGAAAACTACTTTTAACAAGTGCTTTATTTTTGCGTTACGTTTCGCCATTCTTCGTAAAATGTTTCCCACTTTAAAAGTTAGCGTCTTCGGCACTAAACCTTGTTTCTTCTTCGATGGCTTATCAAACATTCAGGCACTCTCGATCTCTGAACTTCCGCTTCGAGAGTGTCCGGTTTCTACGGAAAAGCTTTCCACTAGAAAACTGGGCCATCGGTCAAGTTGCGGTGCAGTAAGAAGCATAGCAAGCATCACTGAGATTGCCAAATAAAAAATAAATTATAGTAACGTCTAAATGCATACCGTCACAAAACTAAATGATTTATTGATATATCTGATTTGGACTAGTTAAGAGTTGTTTCCATACATTATAAACTTTAATCGAAACCTAGAAGGGTAAAATAATTGCTTTGGATTCAGTGCTGATATTGACAGGTATGAAGAGTTACATTCTTAATTTTTTGACAATATTACCTTCTGTTTTTTTGTACCAAAATCAATATACTTTGACTTGTGCTTTTTTTATTGTGACAATTTTGACTATTCAGCGCTCGGTATTGTGTCGCCATTTGTGCTGTCTGTGAATTCGTTTACATAAAATATATTATAACTAATATGTGTTACTACAAAATTGATATCCATAGTTGACACAGAAGAACTCCGATTAACCGCTCTCGTGTAATAAGATTTCACATGTTTATTTCGTCGGTTACAAAATATTTTGCAAAATTTCTCCGATATAACTTATAATGATTACGATTTAGTAACAATTTGCTAGACGCGCATGATGTTTATAACTTTCTCTCAATAAGGTTACAAAATTGACTTGTAGTCAACGTCGAGTCTAGTAATAGATAAGAGAGTGATGATGAGTATCCTCTGAAGGATCACGTCCTTCGCTTAAAATGCATAAAGGGCAGCTTAAAATATATATTTCTAGAGATGTTATACTTTTGAAGAAAGTAGCAATTATCAGATGAGAATAAAAATTCATCTTTTCGTCGAATACCGGTTTAACCATTAACGAAGAATATAAAAAAAAAAATGGTGAATTTTTCGTAGCAAGTATTGTTAGCGTAATCCCCTCGAATAATGTAATTCAAAGCTCGTATTTCGGGAACTTTTACTTTACACAATCATACGAAATAATAATTACGTGTAGAGTTTCAGAACTAGTGCAATTGCATTATCGATGCAGGCGGCGAGAAGAACTTGTAGTAATTAATTTAGAGCTTAAGCTCTGGTCGTAAGATATATGAGAACGAAATTTGCGGCTCTTGAGTTTCTAAACTAGTTTTTTTTGCATTTTTCTAAGTTAATTTTTCTACATATTTTATATTTCAATTCATATGTTTACTAAAATTAAATATTTAAATAAATACAATCGTTGTTGTTGTTTTATATCGTTTAATATCGCAGTAGATATCAGTTGTATTACCGTAAAAAAAAAAATGTTTCAATTTTCAGCATTAATTTTGAGATCTATTGTAAATATGAAATATTAATGTACTAATCTTGTTTTAAGATAAATCACGTTGAGTATGGCATCTGCTTAGGAGACTACAGTTTCGACTAATTCGTTGCCTTTCTTAATTCATCAACGTCAAGAGACAACTGAGCTACATGTTTATTTCATAAGTGGTCGGACACATTTCTATACGAGAGAGGGTGGCGGGTGTGTCTATCAGGGAATAATAAAAGAGGGAGACGGTATTATTTTTATTAACTTTTATTTGGATATAATATTTATTTCACTTTTTTAGAATTTTCCGCTTAAAAAGTCTCTTCAACAGAGGCCATTCTCAACGTGATCCAAAGTATATATATATATATATAATATTTCGTACTGTTTTACTCTTTTGGTTGTTTCAGTTTTTTAGATTAAAGAATAATTTCGATATCAACTTCTTCTGATGATATGTTCTGATAAAAATCAACCACGTTGAAAAAAACGTCGATTTTTATAAATAATTTTCCTTCCCATATCTTAAGCATAAGGTCCCCAAATGTTTCCTCCATTTGATTGAGTTGGTTACGGTGTCATGTCTCAAACTATTTCTGCATCTAAAAGTCCACCTGGGAACATATATACATATGTATATATTTTTAGGGCAGAAGCTTGAGACTTGAAAGGACAACATCTGTAATATTCAAGCCATATTCTTGGTTATAGGTTTTTTATTTAAATGAGACACAACAGACTTCGGACCCTAGTATGCAAGACGAGGACACAAATGAGGGCCTGGCAGTTTTACAGCGGACCGACTGAATGTGACTGCGGCGTGGAGCAGACCCTGTCACACCTTCTGGAGTGTGCGCTGTGCCCGAATATCTGCACCCAGGAAGACCTGATGATGGCCAGAAGTAACGCCATCGACGTCGCCCACTTCTGGGCAGACAGGATCTGACCCTGTTGCTTCCGACACGATTATATATATTTATATCTTGGTTTGAAATATTGGTCCAAGGAAATCGCCACACACGATTATTTTGCCGGCGGTCATAGCTCAATGGTCAAAGCGTTTGCTTTGCAAGACAAAGATCGTGGATTCGATCCCCGACGGAGATTAAAAAAAACGAATTTTTAATAGATTTCTGAACTCTAAAAATACCCCAGTTGGTGAGAATTTGATCCCTCACCCGTAAAAATGCCTGACATAGCTTAATAATTAAAATTGGTGGTTGACAAAGGTCATTTTCGAAATTCCTGTGATAATAAGGATGATGCCTGAATCTCGGGCTGTAGTTCATGACATTGGCGGATCAATCACTCCACTTGCATCGCTTACCCATATGCACCATGGTAAGCGACAAAGAATACCACAGATGAGACTTCAGAATAACTATTACCATCTGTCAGTATTCTCCTGTATGTGTTTACATAAAAAAATGAATTCATTCTGATTTGCTACTTAATTTTCACATTCAACCGCTTAAACCTACATTTATTTAAGAAGCTTTATAAAGCCTATTAATCGATTCATGTAGCCTGAACAACTTTGGAGTTAATAATTACATTTCTCACGGATAAAGGTACAACATCACTAGCGGCGTGGAGCGATGGCTGTTGTGTGATGTGTTGAAAGTTGTACTACGAAAACTTTCACGAAAGCGGTGCTTGAGAATATTGCATCAGGAAACGTACAAAATGAAGTAGATTCAATTTCATTTGAAAGGGTCATGAAGTTCTGCTGCTAAAATGTTTTGAAAAAGCTTGTTTTTGATAGAAATTCGTGTTAAAAGAACAAGAACAAGAAATACAAAGCAATGGTATTTTTAAATTATGACTTTTATAAATATTATTTAGTATTTTATAAATTAAATAATGATTTTCAGATACATGATACATATTTTTTTCTTTTTTACTGCCGGTTGCCACCTGACGCAAAGGCAGGTGGTAATTATTTTACCTGAAAAAAAAAATCCCAAATTGACACCCCCTTTACTTTAAGGAAAGACGACTTCACGTCACCAGGATCGTTATTTTGACGCGTGGTGGAGAGATGAGGGGCAGATGAGCAACACACATTTTATTTCAGAAGCACATTGAAATACATTAAAGTTAAAAATTGACAAACTTTCGGTCCGGGGCGGAGCTACACGCTTTCAGGCGCCGGACCAATCACAACTCGCTACCCATCGCGGTCGGTACTCAACTGGTTACTCGCCACCAGGCACCCGCGATCGGTGACACATCAGCGCCAATATTAATATTGTAGCAATCTACAGAACTAGACCTATTCTTCTTTAGCCTCGCCATTTATATCTATTCGCCATGTCTGTCCTGCGTTGGATTCTCGGTCAATCCCAGAGTTTTAATATCCTTGTTTACAGCTGCAGTCCAGGCTGCCTGTGGTCTTTCAGGTCTTCTCGTGCATCATGTTTTTTTTTGGCGTTTTTTTTTTACTGCCGGTTGCCACCTGACGCAAAGGCAGCAGCTTTCTTGGAAAGCTAAAGAGCTGCCGTTGACCACCAATTTGGTTCATCCGTCACCATCTCAGCTATGAGGTCCTGCCCATCAAATAGATCCATCATAGCCTCACCTCCGAATATGTCGGAGAAGCTTATGGATAGTCTTTTCCACTGGCAGCCTCTCCTTCAAAATGTGTTGAAGAAGCCTCCCAGTGTGGGTTTTTGTATCGAAGTTTGCCTTCTCCGGCCTGTTTGTCCGTATTTTAATTCCCTTCAACAATATGGCAACACAAGCGTGTCCGACTAGCGAACAAAAATAATGTATATAGAAGCTTTTTGGCATCAGCCTGCATGGACTATATCGAGCTCAAATGATGATTTATATATATTTTTCGTCATTGATGAACTTATTATAATATTTAATTGAATATAATATATTTGCAAATATTAATGATCAAAAAATTCAATTACTATTTATACGGTCTGAAAAATAACGATGGTGAACTTTTGATCTCCTAAAATTGTATAAATATTTAATTTCATTTTAAACGTAGAATACTCGATCGTTTCAAGTTGACGTAAATTTCTCATTAATATAAATAGGTCAGAAGCAAAATATTTTTCTATTCGTTAAACTGTAATTTATGAAACATAGATATGAATTTATCGTATATATATATGATATTTAATCAGTTTCTTGGGAACTTCATAAATATTGAAACGCTGATCAAACGGTTCTCTTAGTAAGCTAATTTTATGTGCGTACATATTTGTTTGCCTTTGCCAAATGTTTTCTGTGAATTATAAATTAATTTTTTCATCCAATAAAAAATACGTATTTATTAATCGAATTCCAATTAATAATAAATATCAAAAATAATTTATATTATTGAAAAGTATATTAAATTGTCATCCTCCTCTCTAAGTTCGTTATTGAAGTGCGTGGTGGCAGGATGATGAGCAGAAGAACAACACACAGACTTTTCCAGAAGCACATATATTTTCACGATAAACTTTACAAATTTCCGGGCCGGCCATAATACGACCTCGTCGCGGTCGGCACACAACTGACGCAACAGGGCGCCGTGTTTGGTGAGCGCCGCAAGTGGTGATCTATATAACTAGTCCTCCTAACGGCATTAAAAAATGACAATACATGCGTGTCCGATAAGCGAACGAAAATTCGAGTTTTTCGGTACCAGTCAGCAAGGGCTATATCATGCTGATGTCAAAATCTATTTTATTAAAAAATTATATCAGTCTCTTCTTTTTCTACTTGGTGTCAGCGACGACAAATAATTTCTGCTGAGTATTTGGCAACATCGGTAGGCCGTGTGTTGCCCAGCATTAGACATTGTAATGTGCAGCTAGTTGGGCACATGCGGCAGAATTCTAGGTGTGAGGCAGTCTGGAGGTTTCCAAATTCACACAACAGTGATTCTCCATGCCGAAGCATTTCCTAACGCTCGAGGTTGTCTTTTGTTTTACCAACTCCGGTCATGTGGCAAAGTAGTTCTTCTTTGCAGGAAGATAGTCCTTCTATGTTGATGGACATGGTGGTGAGAGCTGGTTTGCTGCTTCTCATTTTGTTTTTGTTGTCGCTGGGTTGAAAAGATTATTTCCTCATTACTCCAAAGGAAGGCCTCCCAACTGGCAAGAGCCTTGACTGGCCGACCTGGAAATCCCTAGACAGATTAAGAACTGGAGTTGGTAGAACAAAGGACAACCTCGAGCGGTGGGGAATGCTTCGGCAGGGAGAGACACTATTGTGCGACTGTGGAGACCTGCAGACCGCCTCACACCTACGATGCTGCTCCATGTGCCCAACAAGTTGCACATCTCAGGACCTAATGCTGGGCAACACACGAGCTATCGATGTTGCCAGATATTGGGATAAAATAATTTGACGTCGCTGACACGAAGAAGAAGAAGACCAACTCCGGTTCTTAATCTGATCAGGGATTTACAGGTCCTGCAGTCAAAGTTCTTGCCAGTTGGGAGACCTTCCTTTCGGGATCGAAGAGCTAAAGAGCTACCATCGGCCATACAATTGCCACGTTTTTTTTATACCTACATATGTTTTCCAACGATCCTGGTTAGCAATAGGCATTGACCAATAAATGCTTATGTCCGTCCCCAATGTTACTTAACTTTGGTTATCTAAAGAGAACCACACTTGCGATATGCTGTTGTCATTGGACATCGAACATGAGAATATATAAATGAAGAATATTTATATGGTTTTGGACAACCTCCAGGGCAAAATACCGTGAAATTGAAAAGGCAGAAACAGAGAAGTAAAATATGTTGTACATGAAGAATAATAATAATAAGAAGAAAACTAGACAATTTTAAATTCAGATTGACCTAAGTGACTTGTTCTAAGACGTTAAAAATCCACTTTGAATACCAGTGCAATGTCAGAAAAGCCTTCTCAGTACTTTTTGCTTTACTCTCCTTTCAAAGGAAATTCCAATTTTTCATTAGATCTTTGCCAGAGAGAGAGAGATAGAGAGAAAGGAAAGAGCGCACTTATCTGGCCGAGTCCAGAAGGTCGTAAGGCGTGTTTTATTGTGCGATTAAATTTGACTCGGCTACGTTGCCGAGTGTAGGGGCTTAACAAGAGAAATGGTCGCCATCTGTTTTGTCCCTTAGACGAAAATCTTGGGCGCTTCAGTGGTGCTCCATTTCAGCCTATTACATAATTGATGTTTAATGATTTATTAATAGTTTTTTCCGAAAAAATAATTCATAACAAAAGGTCTTGGTAGAAATAAGTGAGACATTCATTAATATATGTTATAAGGATATTTGGAAATTATTTTCGTTTCTTCCCAAAAGAGGACTCAAATCTCACTCTAAAACTTTACTTGTGAAAAATTTCATTTTATTTAACGGAGTAGTTTTTGGTTGGGACTCTTTGAAATATAGAATATAATAAAGTCGCATTTTTGGTATATTTTACTTTTTCCTGTAAAATTTCCTTTTAAACAATAGAAAAATCTGATGTGTAAAAAGAAAATGTATTGGCAGAACACTGGTGCTTAATTATATTAGTGTGTGAGTTGAACTCATCACTAGTCATTTAACCTGAAGCAGACCCCTGCAATGGCGGTTGAAATATTGAAAAAGAGCAATTCGCCACACACAACTGAACCCAAAACACATTACATCAAGATGCTCCCTGATATTCTTTTATATATTTCATAAAAAAATAATAAATATTGATATTATCAGAAAACAAAGTGGCTTCCATAGCTGAAAAGATAAGGGGAAACCGCTTAAGATGGTATGGGCATGTGACACGGAAAGATGAGGACCACGTGGTTAAGAGAGCCCTCAACATACCCACGCTGAGTAGAATACCTGAGAGACCACAGGTAATCCGAACTGCAACTGTAAATAAGGATCTGAAAATCCAGGGTTTGACCAAGAATGCAACGCAGGTCAGACAAACATGGCGAATGTGCACAGGAAGAGCCGACTCCAGATGGTGGGAAATGGTGAGGCTAGAGAGAAGACTATCAGAAAATGAAAGCAACTTGACGTTACTTACATAAAATAATAATAAAAAAATATGTATAAACTGAAAAATATAGATTTAGTTGTACAACTGAAACTGTGTGAATTGTAATTTATTATTTTAAATGCATATTTCATTAGAGATAAGTTAATCTATGAGCTTTCAGGCTGAAATGTCCCATTTCCTGAAACTAAGAATCTTCAGGCGGTTCCTGATAATTAATTGCTTATGAAGTGGATGGTGCGGAAAAACTTGGCCGAGTTTCCATTACTTGCAGAAACAACTCCCGGAAGTGATAATAGACAATGCGACGGAACATATGTTTTCATAGTTTTGTCGCTGGCATTATACTGTATACATAATTTAAATTCAAATGAAGATTATGTTTATATTATTTTCAATAATACAGCCGTTTTTAGACCAATACGTTCAATTATAGTGATATCAGCATGATATAGCTCTTGCTGATTAGTACCAAAAACCTCAATACACAATCTTACGTCTCTTATTTCTGTTCGCTTGACGTACATGTATGTGTATTTTGTAATGCCATTAAGAGGACTAGTTACATAGATCGACATTGGGGCGGTGCGTGAACGACCAATGCACCGCACGGCAGGGAGTCGTGTACCGACCGCAAAACAGGTCTTATTGTGGCCCGGCCTGTATGCTGTGGCTAGGTCTGGGCCATAAGTTTGTAAAGTTTATCGTAAATATAATTCAATGTCCTTCAGAAAAAGTCTGTGTGTTATTATTCTGCTCCCGATACTGCCACCACGCGACTGAATAACAGCCTTTTTCAAAGAGAGGAGGATGTTAATAGTTATAATTTACTCGTATTTAATAAATCAACTTTTAATAAACCAAGAGAAAAACAATTCATAGACATATTATTAAATTCTATGTTTGCTTTTCTAACATTGTCTATTTATTTTATTTGTTTAATTGACTACATATTTGTTATATCATCTTTATTCTGAATTATACTATACGTTATATGTAAATGGTTGACGTGATATGTTATTTTTCTATTTTCTCAAAATAGTTTTTTATGCATCATCTGATATCTAAAGGATACAAGAACCAATGTGATATAATGAAAATAGTATGCTTCAATTAGTTTTATAATTGACAGTATAATTTGTATTCAAACCGAGCCGTAATGAAAGGGTAAATAAATGTTTTTTTTTTTCAGATTGTTTATTGAAGAGTAAAAGAAAGATATTTTATACTCAAAGATTTCTACTTCTTGGAATAAAATAAGGCCAGTACAAATTAATAATATGAAACAAAACAAAAAAATATTTATTAAACAGAAATTGTTATGAAACATTTAGCAAAGCATACAAACCTAAATGATTTTTTGATAAATATTTAGTTTTTTTTTAATTTAATATTTTAAATAAATAAATGAATGATAATCTGTCATTAATGAAGTTGAACATGTATTAAAGCATTATTTATTTCATTAAATCCACATAGAATTATTTAAGATATTTAAAATAGAATTCCAAGTGAATGCTCGATATGTGAAAATAAATACTTTACTCTATCCTTATAATTAATAAAAGCTTAAGTACACGAATGGCAAACATGAAAAATGAGTTACACAAAAATAAGCAACGTCCATTATCTTTCGGCATCAAAGGTTCCATTTTTCCGTGAAGCCCCGCGCGAGATACACAGCCTGGGATGAATTCACTTTGCTATAACGACGGGTAAATATTATATATAATCAGTGGTGGTTCGTTCATATACGAATATACTGCGTACCAGCGGTACCCTCAAGAAAATTCAAAATAAATGTTTATTTTTTATTTTTTTAGTATCAATAATATTCTTGGTAATTAAATATACACATACTAAACATCAAATTCTTTATATGCATCAATCATTTTATGCACAATTTATGTGCAGCTTGTTGGGCACATGGAGCAGGATCTCAGGTGTGAGGCGGTCTGCAGGTCTCCGCAGTCGCACAATAGTGTCTCTCCCTGCCAAAGAATTCCCCACCGCTTGAGGTGTGTGTGATCGATGTGAAAACAAGGTATGAAATTTTTAAATATCGAATATTCATCACAGCCAAAGCATCCCCAAATATCAGCCGCGATACGCCACTGGTTATAATGCCTAAGTGGGATACGAGTGAAATGAATGTGGGTATGACAAACGACGAGCTTAGGGGTCTTCCTTCATGTCACTTCGGATGTATCACGAGACTCCCCGTTGTCAGGAGGGACGCTGCGAGCCCTTATCGTCCTTTCAAACCACTTTATCGAGGTTGTTATTTATACGTCTGTACTGTGGGTGAGCGATTTTAACCGTTCCGCCACTATTTATGTGAAGTTTAAGGTGCGGTTTATTGAAGCGCGCGAGTAAATTGTGATATAGTGTTACGTACAACAAGGTGCCGTGATATTTTCTCAGTTAAAACGGATGCATTCAAAGTAGACCGTTTTAGCAAAGAATCCAGTTTTAATAAATGAATTTTATTGAAAATAAATAATAATTAACTATTAATATCTACTAAGTACATGTGAAGATCTGAACATATTTTTAATTAATGCGATACCACAGTCTTCAAGTATGAAAGTTAATAATGCTAAATGTACACATTAATAAAACAAGATAACAAGTATTTATTTATCATCTTCACGGAACGACAGTCATCTACCACCAATATTGATAAATAGGTTATGACTCGCATTTTACGGGTGAGGGATCAAATTCACAACAACCGGGTGTATGTTCTTCTTCGTAGTATCAATCCGGTGGATTGGTTTGCAGCAACAGAATCTTGCATCTCGATCTCCATTCCTCTCGGTCCTCCGCAACCCTTTTCAGCTCAGCATAAGCGCTACAATTCATGTCCTCGAATACTTGCTGTAAATACTCCCGTCTAGGGCGCCCTCTACAGTTTCTACCCTCAACCATCCCCTCCACAATATCGTGAAGAAGACCATCGTGTGTATGTTAGAAGCTTAGAAATCGATTAAAAATCTTTTTTTTTTTAATCTCGGTCCGGGATCAAACCCACTATATTTGACTTGTCAAACAAACGCTTTGGCCATTGAGCTATACCGGCCGGTTAATTTATTTTATAATATTACATTTTTTGTTTACTTACAAAGTATTTACGTATTTAAAAAAAAGATTAATAGTTTTCACCTTGCTTTAATATGAATCGCGTTATCAACAGTTTGTTCACATACTTGAAGACTATGGTTTCAAATTCAATAAATGTACGAGTATATTCTAGTTTCCAAATCATTAAACATACTTTTAAGTGCATGTGAAAAACCGAAGAAGTTTTCAATTTATGCGAAACCAAACTATTCAAGTATGAGAATATATAATGCTGAATATAAGCTACATTTAACCAAGATAACAAATGTCAATTCATAAATTGAATGATTAAAATAAACTGCCTTAAGATATTTTTATGTTTAATTATAAACGATGTTTTCTTTTATAAATGATAATGTTTTTGAACTGGACGCGAATTATCCTCAGTATCCAGAGTATTTAAAAAAAACATATGTATTTAATATCATTTAATTTTATCATATTTATAATAATCACATTGATCATTATATATGTACGGTCGTTTTGAAATCATTCAAAAATTGCTCAATAAAAGTATTGTGGCAACATCATGCTTACAAAGCGCGCCAATGCAACGCTGACAACGAATCGCAGACACGCTTCAGACCCCGTGACGCAAAGTCTTCTACAAAATTCTTATGAACTACGACGCTACATTTCTTCCATGAAAAATTAGATAGTCATACTAATAGCAATAAAGGTACGATAGTTTAGTTTTGCAAGGAATGAAACATCATAAAATAATAAATTGTAAAATATTATAGTTAATGTTTTTATAAGTTGTATTATCGTCCAGTCATCATTTAAGATAAGTTTATTTTATATTGAATGTGTTTTTTTTTTTTTTTATGTAAGCACATACAGGAGAATACCGACAGATGGTGATAGTATTTTTTTTTGTCTCATCTGTTGAATTCTATGACGCTTACCATGGTGTATATATGGCTAAACGCTGCATGTGGAGTGTTGATCCGCCAACGTCATAGACTACATCCTGAGATTCACGCATCATCCTTTATTATTACAGGAATCTACTATGAATGGGTGGTCATTACGGGACAACTTTTGTCTACCACCAATTTTAATTAATAGGCTATGACTGACATTTTACGGGTGATGTATCAAATTCACACCAACAGGGGTATTTTAGAGCTCAGAAATCGATTAAAAATACTTTTTTTTTAATCTCCTTCGGGGATCGAACACACGACCTTTGGCTTGTAAAGCAAACACTTTACCATTGAGCTATGACCACCGGCTGTGAATACCATATGAAAATAAGTTGACAGTAAATTTATACCTCCAGATTAAATAGGCGAAAAGTTTACGGTAGTAATACATGTAAAAAAGCTCACGTAAGTAAACATAAAAAGCTCATTATTGCCACGAAAACCGTTATCATTTTAAAAACCATACAAATATTGCGGCGCGTAATGGTTGAAATAACAATTTTACCACAACCATCACAGGATAATCTTCCTTTATGTCAAGATCATTGGCGCAGCTTAGAAGAAACTTTTTGTTATGTAAAGAAGGTTTTGTATTTTTATTCTTTCTAGTATGTGACCACTACTTTTTTGTTCCTAAATTTTTTATAAAGGCATGGGATGATTGGGATGGTATGATTTTACTAAGACATAATACATACCATCAGAAACGTTGCCTTATGTGAGTATAATCAGTTTAATTGAATTGCAAGTAAATAAAAATACATTTTGTGAGCTTTGTGACTGTCTGGTTTATTATTTATTTATAATTTATTTTACGCATCCTATATATATTTGTTGTGGAGGGGATGGTTGAGGGTAGAAACTTCAGAAGGCGGCCTAGACGGGAGTATTTGCAGCAAGTATTCGAGGACATGAATTGTAGCGCTTATGCTGATCTAAAAAGGGTTGCGGAGGACCGAGAGGAATGGAGATAGAGATGCAAGATTCTGTTGCTGCAAACCAATCCACCGGATTGATACTACGAAGAAGATATATATTTGATGGGTTTTGCTTAATTGAATGACGTTTTTTGAACTAAGGATCTTTTGAAACGTAATAATTTCAGAGGATATTTGCCAATACAATATTGGTGAAAATAGGAACCAGACTAATGTGAATCTTCAAAGAAAATCAAGAAAAATACTTTCCTGATAAATCATGCACAACTCATATGCACAATGTCAATCAATTTCTACAGCAAAATCATGAAATGAACAGCACACTTGAATATTTTTTTTATTACGACAATGCATTTGACACTCTTCACTGTCCGTCTTTGTGGGAAATTTTCGATTTCTTTCAAGGTTGTATTTATTGAAAAATGCTGACAAAATGATATAAAGTACTGCATACAGATTACACTAATGACCATATACGGGTTTGACGTATCAACAAGCATGCTACAAGGCTGCATACTCTCTCCGTTTTTTTAAACTCTCATCATGGAATTCATCTTACGCATGCTTTTGATACCAATTTGAGGAGTGTCTGGGAACAGTCTTCAATTTGTAGTACGCTGATAATGTTATCATCAAAAAACATACCATAGAACAATTTAGGTTGAAAAATTAAATACCTGGGAGATTTTTTCAGACATTTATTCAGTTACGCTAATGACTAGTAGGGGTACAGCTTGCGGCTTCACACTTATTGTATCCCCTTCCTAGAAAGTAACTGTTTATTTGATGAAAGCGAGCCGAGAGAATTGCGAATTTTTTTCCGCTGAAAAAAGTACTGCCCTCTATCGTTTTTCAGACACCGTAGATTTGTTTTCTGCCTCCCCATTTACTCCACCACAGCCAATTTTCAGCACAAAGGTATGACGTGGTGAATTTTGTTGTGTGATCATTTAAAATAATTTCAATTATTACCATGACAATCAATTTTTCAAAGCAAGTTATTCATCACTGAGATTAAGACTTTTAGACTTAGTGCTGGACTGACAATCCGAGAAAAAGACATTTCTAAAATAAGCTAAGAGAAAGAACATGAAAGCTGTTGTAAAATTATCACGTGGGTTAAATGTGTTTGAATGAGTGAGTACAACAGCTGAGAATATATGATCAAGGAAACTAAGGTATATAAGAGTTGGCGGGACAGCTATACATCCGTGTTGAAGGAATTCGCTTTGAGAAAAACTACAAAAAAGTAATTTTTTTTTAATGTTTTCAGAATTCACTTTGAGATGTATTATAAATTATAAATATTTATTTATTTACCTTGTTTTTACATGGATCACGAAAAATCATATAATAATAATTCATGTTATAATAAGGTAAGTAAATAAATTTTAATAACAAAAAGGTTTGTTTTTTATCTTATTCAAGGCAGACTGATATGAGATAAGGCGAGTATAATAACGGCTGAAATAGCTTTGGAATAACGATTTTCGACTACCATATGCGCCATTAAAGAAGCTGATGTGGAATAATAAATGACATACACATAAGGGACAACAAAATTATTTTGATGATAGCACAATATCAGAAATGCATATATCCTGAGTGTTTTTATCGGCGGGTATAGCTCAATGGTCAAAGCGTTTGTTTGACAAGCCAATGAAAATGAAAACTGTCGTTTCTTGGTCGACACACATTAACCCTGTATTTTTGTCTGGTGTGGGTGGGTACAGGAAGAATTAGTTCTTTAAGTTCCGAAGAGCAGTGACCGTGGTAATAACAGTAAAACAGACTAAGTGAACCAATTTTACGCCTGTGTTCCATTGATTGCAGGTTAGAAGTAAAAAGTGTCATTGTTTATCAAACGAATTTCTCTTCTTTGAACTAAGTCAATTATGTGTAAAAGGTATTTTTAATCTCCAATCCAAAGGTGACTGCCGTATTCAAGGATAGGTGGGATTTGTCCTTTATATAGAAAAATAAGTTGTTTTTCGTTGAAATACCGATGTGATCTATATAATACACCTAGCTTTATACTTAATTGACTCGTAATATTTGGCTTTATTTGATATTATATGACGATTATTCTGAAGAGTGTTAGTCTTTATCGTATAATACTAACGATCAAGGTCCTTTACTGTTCTCTGATTCGTCAGCAGCTAGAATATGCTAGCGTTATATGGTCTCCCTACTATCGAACTCATATCGACCGGATTGAATCAGTCCAACATCGCTCCTTTCAAGAGTTGCACGACTGATCGGCCTTGAGAGAGGTAGCTACTCCTATGAAGATATAGAGAGGCGACTTAATGTATCTACATTGGAGAGACGTAGGACAGTGACTGACTTGCTGTTTATTTTTAAAATTATGAACTCCATAATCGATGACTCGACATTATTGCAGGAAATTACGTTCAATGTTCCCTCCCGGTTCACTAGAGGCAGTGACCTGCTACATGTAAGGACATCCAAAACCAACTACGGATTCTATTCTCCGATGTACTAAGAACTTAAGAATGTGTAGACTGGTTAACTCCTCTAGTGACTTGGACTTTTTCGGGGTGGACTTTCCAGAATTTCGCAGATCCCTCTACTAATGTACTAAATCTGTTTTTTTTACTCATGTTAATGTTTTGTCTAAATGTATTGTCTTAGCTATTATATTGTTCTGTTTTACCATTTCATCTATTATATTTTCTATTTTAAGACCGTATGTATTGGCCTAGGCCGTTAATAAAATAAAATAAAAATAAAATAAAATATAAAGTGTGATATTTAAGAAAAATATTAGTTTTTAATTAGTATTCGCCACCTCTGTTGTGTACTCAGCAATGGAACAAAATGACTTTGTGTGATTTGCTTTGCAATGTGCTGAGCTTCAGCCTGAAAATTGAAAAAAAATATACTGCAGTTTTTTTGATATTTAATGAGGCATTTTTAAACAAAAAGGTATTTTACATATTGTAACTTCGTTGTTTACTTTTACAGTAAGCTAATGAAAGATTTGTAAAACTGTTGTCTATGCAATTGAAATGAAAAATATTTTTAATTATATTTTTTAATACGTTGAGTCTATGGTCATGCATGCTTTAATTTTAAAAAAAATGGTGGTATATTTTATTTCTTTTAACAGAACCGCAATTCTAAGGTACATATAATAATACAAGGTACATAGTATACATAAACATACAATACATACAAAAGAGTAAAAAAAACTGACACGTGTCACAGAGATCTAGGAGAATAATACCATCGACAAAAGAGAATTTTTTTTAAGAAAATGATCGAGGTGTGCTAGTGGGCAATTTAGGAGCGCCATTGCCGTTGTACTAAATTGAGTGGTCGAAGCTCCGCAAGTATCAACTGGGATCAAAAACAATGGATGGCTACGAGCACGGGTCTACTTGTCAGAAACGTAGAAATTAAAACATTCAAGAATTCCAGGGTTGTGAATTGCACCGCGAGGAAGAAGGAATGAATGTTTGAGAGAAGCAATTTTCCTCCAGGACTCTTAGGAAAGAAAGCATTCGTAAAAGAAAAATAGAAGGTAATGTTCGGAATTGATTGAATTGAATGGATAGTTAACGTAAAAATAAAAATAGAGACGTCGGAGAAGTTCTTATGATTTTTTTAGAGCATGATAATTTATTTGTATTTATTGGGATTCCAAACTAAGCTCCCATATTCTAGAACAGATAGAACAGTAGAGAATAGAGGGTACGAAAAATTAGGAAGTTTCGAAATTGACTTGCCTGGCGGTATAATCGATTTGAGAAAAATATTGATTGCTTGATGTTTTGAATTGGTAAGAAATTACGACAAATGTATACGCAAAAGTTAACACGGTACATTATCATTATTAATTATGTAAATAGATAAAAATGGACCTGGTTGAAACACATTCTTTTAATGCCACAGAAACTCTTGAAATTCTGGACTATATATAAATTTATATTTAAAATAATTACTTATTTTTTTTATATTTAACCCTCCGTAAGATTAAACAGTACCCAGTAGTTGTAAATTAAATTTAACATAAAATAATTGTTAGGCTTTTTGTTTATACTTTACGGCTTACTTAATCGAAATTTTTACAGTTCAATAATTTTAATCAGATCAGTGGCTTAGTTTTGCTTTATGGATTATGATAAAACATTAAATTCATCCGCCGATAATCGTTTAATCTCTAAGCACACACACAGTATACACGATTAAAGGCGGCTATTTCATAGAGTTATGCTGTGTTACTTTTAAGTTTCGTTCATAAGTTGCCAGACCATTGTTGTGCTTGGAAAGTTTACCGATGAAAGTTAAACTCTGTTATTAACTAGAGAACTGTGCAACAAAGAGCTTTGGCTAAGTCAATGTGAACGTTTATTGTATTTAGTATAATAGCACGTTTTATTTGACTATAATAATATGAGCAAAATATGAGATAAATACGTATGTTTGGTGTGTTAGAAGATTAGGAAAAAATTACCTGAGCTGTTCAGTATGCATACTTACTCGCATATATATAATTATTACAGCATATGTTTTTTTATAAGAATTTGTTAACGTTGTGTTATCAAAAATGTCGTAGAAAAAAAACGCGCAGTCAACAAGGCACATGTAATAAAATTTAAGATATTTATTATTTATGTATCGGTAATTATATGGCGCTTTTTTATGACCAAATGGTCATTCCAAAAGCTCTTCGTTGTCGCCTTTCAGGTGGAAAAGTGGGTCTTGAGTCTTCCTCTAAAATCTAAATGATGCTTCCCTTTTCAGCTCTCTGTCGATACTTTCAGACAGTGTGTTTAGGACCGTTGATGCGGTGAAACTGAAATCGACTGAAAAATTCACAATGTCGTAAAGAAGATCATCGTGGCGCATGATGTGACCGATACATCGGGCTCGCCTTTCTGAGATGGTTTTTGATGATGGCAGGACTATCTATTGTCAATTGCAGGATACTTCTACATGTTTTAGCTGATCTGATTGTGTCTTCACGGGCACTTATCTTCGATGGTTTGATAAGGTCTATCGAATAACTCAGGGCCATTTCGTGTAGTGCCTTAAAAGCTAAAAGGCAGAATTTAGAATTTGATTTTCCGCATTTTTAAAACTTTGTACGTAATTTACAGATGACACATAAATATTTCACTCAACATTAGAAAAATGTGACAAAATCTTAGTAAAATATGTTCTGTTCACTATTTACTATTTTATATATTCAAGTGACCATAAATGCCTGCAAAAAGAACTCACTTTCTGCTTTGAGAAAGTTGTAGGGTCTTTTGATCTTTGCGTTATATCTGAGACTCGCAGCTTTACTTGAAAAAAAAAAACGCCGCATACGGCGCATGTATCGCGCCCATTATTTTTTAAGGCTGTAAATTTTGGTATCTCACAATGTAGCCGTAGAATCGGTTTCAAAAACAGATATTAGCGCAACTTACTAGGAATTCGATGGCATAATTTTGTGAGGAATGACGAGGTACAAAAACGGACAAAGTAGCTTTTGCCCACAGTCGGTCAAGAGGTAAATATGAAACTGGTTGGAACTTTTTGAGAGATTGATTCATAGACCGTCCCCCTCTTACTCACACAAAAGTCCAGATAATCGACAAGCGACTCGCCCCATTCTCTTTTTGGTGCTAGACAGAAACGGTGCCTTAGCTACCTGAACCAACACTTTGACGTTCGTCGTCCCGCTCTTGAACACGTGGTCTGAACTTTGGTGAATTTTTGTAATTACTCATACAACTTTCAACATATGACCCTCTGTATACTGAAATAACTTCTTAAGTTTTCATGGTTAAATTTGATATTGTGGCTTTTGGGTTTAGCCGTGTGTGGCGAATGACTCATTTCCAATATTTCGACCGCCATTGCAGGGGTCTTCTTCAGTGTTGATTATTTAGTAGATTTCTAAGTCATCAACACTAAGGAAGACCCCTGCAATGGCGGTCGAAATATTGGAAAAGAGTATTTCGTCACATACAGCTAAACCCAAAAGCCACAATATCATCTCTGTATACTGCTTTATATGTGGATCTATGTCAATATGTTAATATAACAACGAGTGTGTTGGTTGGTGAATAACATAGTATTTAAATGAAAAATTTCTAACAAGCAAACGATCAACGAACGTATAAAAATTCCGTATAAAAATTCCGTATAAAAATAGAAAATTTATGCAAATAATAACCAAAAACAAATACTTGAAATTTCCTGAACGATAATGAAAAAAAATTAAAGTATTTTCGCTGTGTTAACTTAGCTTCCTCGTTTGATATCCCACGCTACGGTATGTAATTTTCCACTTGGAGAGTTGACTTGGTATACGAAAAAAATATTAACATAATTTCTATGGGCTTCCGATGTTTTCTTATTGTTTTTCCACTCATTTCGCTTTATTTTATTTTTTCACGAGAAACCATTTATATGCCAAGATAAATAAAATTATCCCGAGATATTTCGATGAATATTTGTATAATGAAGATAAATTACAAAGATACACACTACATTCATGAAATAAATAGCAATTCGCTTGACTTTACTAAAAGTATAAAATATTTTACTTCGTAGGTTTTTTACGGCTATATTTGGTATAATGGCTTTGGGTTTTAATCGTGTGTGGCAATTTCTTTGCACCAATATTTCGACTAAGATAAGAAATAAAATCAAATTTATTTAATATCTTAAAAGCAATTCTTTCAAAATCACTTGAATTTTATAAAATGAATGATCGTCACCCATTCATAGTGAATTCCTGTAATAAGGATGATGCGTGCATGTTGAGCTGTAGTATATGACGTTGGTGGATCAACACTTGACATACAGCGCTTAGCCATATGTAGAATGGTAAGCGTCGTCCACAGATGAACAATTTCACATCACTATCACCATCTCTCGGTATTCTCTTGTATGTTTTTACTTAGGGGCTACATGGGAATGTTGATGATTCCCGGGAGCCTCCAGGTCAAAAGTCCGCAAACTTGTATAGACTGCGGCTGTAGTATCAGAGAAATATTTGGGTGTTCAATTATCAGCGTTTTTTTTTATGGAGATTGGATGATCAACCCAACTCTCCCAGGCCTGGATTTTCTTTCGTCTTAAACTGGTAGTTCAACATTACTGGGTGCATGTATAGAGCTTAAATTTCATTTTATAAATTTTTAAAAGTCAACCTTATTCAGGATTTGAACCGACAGCGTTTTAACGACAAACCCTGGTCACGACACCTTTTTTTTTCTACAGAACAAAAAGGGTAATATCTCATTACCTTCTATAGAAACGGTTAATTTCCACGTAAAGTTTCATTAAACTAGGCCTTTTTATTTAGGCTGTGAAACGGCTTTAAACGAGGCTACAAGTATTATGTAAACAATACCCCTCTTCCCTACAACAATTTTAGATTTCACTTTTTCAGCAAGAAGTAATAGGAGCACATGAAACTTATAACAATAACACTGGGAAAAAATATTCGGGGAAGGGATAGTTGGGTGTTTTGCTGAATTGATCAGCGGCAATGATCAAAACATATATTAAATTAATACAAATATTCATCGGAATCATAAATATTCATTTCAAGGAGGAAAACATAAAAAAACAGAAATTCGGCTATCAATGAATAATTCAAAAATTAAAATTTGAGGAAAAGAAACAGCAGATATTCTTTGTGTACAAATATAAACTTAATGTTCATTTCCAAAAATAAAATAGACATTGATTATATTACATTATACACAGGACATCGATTATTTTCTTTGTATATAAATATAAAAAATAGTATTTATAACAAAGATAGATATTTTATAATAGTCGAGCGATAATAGCACATCGAAAATGAGGTTTTCATAGATTTTCCTGTATTAGATATTGTGGTTTTTGGGTTAAGCCGTGTGTGGCGAATTTTTTTTAAACAATATGTCCACCGTCATTGCAGGGGTCTTCTTCAGGATTGATGATTTAGTTGTGATTTAGTGGTGAGTTGGTTGACCACAGTCCAACATGACGTTCGTGGAGGTAAAATTCTTAGAACATACCTACCGTATTCTTAAAACATACCAATGAGTCTCCGGATCAATGAAACTCGAGTATGTAGTTGCCATGGAGATATCAACAACGCTCGTAAAAAAATATTATCTGACAACAACTCACAACAAAATCATCAATCCTGAAGAAGACCCCTGCAATGGCGGTCGAAATATTGGTTAAAAGAAATTCGCCACACACGGCTAAACCCAAAAGCCAAAATATCAAATCTGGCCGTGAATACCTAAGAAGTTATTTATTTATTCTCCTGTATTTGTTAATATATTTTTTTTAATTTAAAATGAAACTGATCTTTTTTTGATTTGAAAAAGTCCACCCTCAAAGTAAATTTGTATAAACAGTAATGTAAAGAAGTACTATTTATTTAAGTTTCTGGAGGTTTCTTTTTGCTACTTAGGAAAAACCTTAATTAATAATTCTCCTTTCAATTAATTTGTATAGATTGCTCGAGTTTACTTACGCAAGAAAATTTAATATCTTTTACTGAAACCGAAACTATATTCAATTGATCTGTGAAAACAAAGTAGAGTTTCAAAGTACCAATTTAAATAGTGTATTATAATATTTATTTATGAAGGAATGCAGAATTTTCTTTCGAAAATTGAAGAGCGCAATTTATCTTTTAAAGAAAAATATTTAACGAATGCCCTGGGAACGGCTATTAACAATTAAAAACAGTAACATTACAGAAATCTATTTAAATTATTAAATTGAAATACATCTAAGTTGAATCGATTTTACTCTACACGTAGACAAAACAAATTGAACTGGAAGAGTGAGGAGAATTTAATTTTTACTCTGAAATTTACAGCTTTCATTATATTATAAGACTCCAATTAGAAATAAATGTCTTGTTAATTACGACGTCTAAGAACAAGTTTTACATTGAGTAAAAAATAAATGTAAAATGAGTTACAAAATACTGAGAAAATTCATTATTTTCCTCAGAATACAATTTATTTTTAAAAAGATATGGCCATTTATGTTATAATATAATATATTTGCAATATATTACAAGAAGGTAAAATTATCCATCAGTAACACAGGTAAATGATTGGTTATAAAGTCCGAGTCGGAACTATAAGTAGTCGTTTCTCATCCATTCAGTCTATAGTTTGGTTCGAGACCCGAGTGGTACTTACTAAAATAAATAGACTGCCGGAAAGTAATAATATTAAGCTTGTGAATAAATGAAGACTGATAGAATAATAATAAAAATATACATACTTTGAATATATACTATAGCAACATCTATCGTACGATGATAATAATGATATAAATACTATTTTCAACGCGAGTTGGTCGGGGCATAGCAATGGCGCGGTTCGCCGAGCGGTATGAATACCTGGGCATAGTTGGTTTCCAAGGTCCGCGGTTCGCATCCCGCTTCTGCCGTTATTTTTGTGCTTGGATTGACGCGTTGAAAAAAGAATTTTATGTATAGTATATGTATGTTTTAAGTAATATAAATACTAGTTTCAACGCAAGTCAGTCTGGGCATAGCAATGGCGCAGTTCGCCGAGCGGTATGAATACCTGGGCATAGTTGGTTTCCAAGGTCCGCGGTTCGCATCCCGCTTCTGCCGTTAGTTTTGTGCTTGGATTGACACGTTGAAAAAAGAATTTTATGTATAGTATATGTATATTTAAGTAATAATAATATTGTAATATAGTCAATGATCTATAAAAGTAGATAAGAATATTGAAATAATAAAATAATATTCTAATAAAAATTAAAAAATTCATATAATATATTTGCTTTTATATAAAATTGGTTTTATGTACATTTACAAGTCAAATGAATACAATTATCAAGCAAAAATATTTTTTTTTATTATATACGTTCATATTTTGAGCATAGGGACACAGCGAATTTTCATTTCACAGTTCTGTAATCCTTGTCCCGGAAGCTTCCGCCGCATTTCTTTCACAGAGAATTTGTCCAGGTTCTAATCTGTAAGGATGTGGGGCGCACTGGACGTGTGGTGCACGGGAAATGTGGCGCACGGGACAACTGGTGCACTGGATGTCTCGCTAACCTAACCCAACCTAACCTCACGTAAGAATTTGTCCAGTGATCATAGAGTGCAGAGATCCATATATCTCGTAAATGAAACTTCGGTGAAATATTTGTAGCGAAAAATTAAGTACACATGTTATCCCGTGCACTAAATGTTGTTACAGATGAGTCGCTGAACAAGTTATCTGTGAATGATAGTTCGTGACATTGTCCCTGAACACCTGTATACACGGAGGTCCACATTGAAACAAAAATGGTTTCCAGGAGCCTACAGGGTAAGAGTCAGCGAACTTGTATAGACTGCGGCTGTAGTAGTAGAGATACATTTGGGTGTTTAATAATCAGATATCTTAAGAAGATTAAATGATCAGTCTGACACTTACGAGGCCTGGACAACTTTTTTTTGTCCTCAAGAGGTAGTTCAACCTTATCGAGGATATGTATAGAGCTTAGATTTGATAAAGTAAATTTAAAAAAATCTAGATTATTTGGGATTTGAACTGACAGCGTCTGAATGACAAACAAACTGTTAGATTTTGAGCTTTGATAATTCAAATACTGTGCTAAATATGTTTATTTATTTACAATACATTTTTTTACTTATTTCTTCTATGGTAAAGCAATAATCGAGTAAATCACTTCGTGTACTAAAAATACACACTTTTTTTCATAATAAATTAAGTCATTGCAATAATTTAAGGATTTTCAGGAATAGGAAATGTTCTGTAATTAAATTTACATAATGGCGTCTGGCTTGGCTCAAATCCATTTTTAAACTGTAGTCATTAAAAAACTGTAAAGGAAACACTTAATTTAATATTTAATTATTTCACCGCCATTTTAAAAGCGGCCTTTAAAATGCCATTTAAAACGCTAATTAATTGATAATAAATGTACTATGTAAAAAAACGTTTTGTTTATTTAGAAAAGCAAATGGAATTTAAAATGTTATGTTAAATATAATTGGATAATTAAACTTATATATAAAAAACAAAATTAATATTATTTTAAATACCTTATTTAGCTGCAAATTTCTGATGAAATCTGTAAAAACAAAAAAAGAGTTTAGTAACATTTTCATAAATAATTGTTTTTTAAACCAACACATACATTTAAAAACATCATTGGAAGTGAGACATGGTGCTTATCTGAAAGTGATAAAAAAAGACTAGAGGCCTTTGGGATGTGGTCCTACAGAAGAATTCTCGGAACTTTTTGGAGAGACCTCGTCACGAACAATGAGATTCTCAGCTTAATCAAGGAAGATAGGCACATAGTAATTAAGAACCATCTCGGAGAGATGAACCCGATGGATTGGTCACATCATGCACCACGATGGTCTTCTTAACGAAATTGTGGAAGGGATGCTTGAGGGTAGAATGTGTAGAAAGCGCCCTAGACGGGAGTATTTGCAGCAATTGTTCGAGGACATGAGTTGTAGCTCTTATAAAAAGCTAAAGAGGATTGCAGATTATCGAGAAGAGTGGAGATTTAGATGCAAGATTTTGAAACCAATCCACCGGATTGACACTACGAAGAAGAGAGGAAAATTTAAATAATCCAATGTTAAGAATAGATTAAGCATATATTTAATGTTATTTTGGTTTGTATCATTGATAAAAATATAAGTCAATATAAAAAAAAACTTGAAAGTCACCGTTCTTCTTTTCGATTCGCTTTCCTCGCACATTTTACAGACTAATCGTAAATTGTAATTATTAGAAACATTAAAGTGAAAAATACTTCCCTGTTTGATTGCGAATGTGCACAAGGAGAGCCGACCACAGATGATTGGAAATGGCGAGGCTAAAGAGACTTTGATTGCAGGTGCCCTCGATTGCAGGTAATCTAAAATGGCGGCGCACGATTTACCTACGGACTAATTAATCTTCTCGCGTAGATTTGTACGTAGAGAAATTTGACGTAGATTTTTATGTTTTGACATCAAAATGATGTAGTCCTTGCTTACCATTACCGAAAACTTCGATGTACGATCTTTCGCCTCTTATTTCGGATCGCTTGTCTTTCATTTAGGTGTTGTCATCTTGGAAGGTTCCGCTAACGGGTGTGTTAGTTAAAAATACCACCACTCTTGGCACTAGTGGAAGCTGTGGAAGCTGAGACAGCGCGGAGATCGTCAGTTGGTCCCCACCCTTTAGTGAGAAAAGAATTGCCTTTTTGAGAGAGGAAGATGTTAGTATGTATCAATTTATTCTAATACTGTTGTGTAAAAATTAACGTTTTTTTATTAATCGATGTCTCAATAAGGATGCAAATTTTTGGCATGTCGTATAATGCTCGTCATCGTATTCTTTCAAGCGAAAGTCCGACAATTTACTAACGCCTCAAAATGATTGACGAACACAAAAATGAATATCTTCGTCGTCAATAAACCAACCGGATAATGAGAACTCGACAAAGGGAAAAGGAACGTTTGTTTTACTAAAAGCTTTCATGAACCGACACGTTTTTTTTTTGTCGGTGAAATAACGAACATTCGGGCACGCCCAACTTTCAGCACGCAACTAACAGGGTGATGAAAACATGTCTAACGTCTTTTAATTTCAAATTAAAAATATTTTTCTTTGAAAAGAAACTCATATTGTTCCAATTAAAGCAGTAAATGAATTAAACATCAAGCAAAACTTAAATCATTAATATCGAATAATGTCAAATATCACAAGTCAATTAAGTATAAAGCCGGTCTCGCTTCCAAAAAACTAGGTGTATTATATAGATCACGTCGGTATTTCAATGACAAACAACTTCTTCTTCTATATAAAGGACGAATCCGACCAATCCTTGAATACGGCAGTCGACTTTGGATTGGAGCCCCAAAATACCTTCTAAGCTTAATTGACTCAGTTCAAAGAAGAGCAATTCGTTGGATAAACAATGACACTCTTACGTCTAACCTGCAATCAATGGAACACAGGCGTAAGATTGGTTCTCTTAAACTTTTCTACCGTTATTACCGCGGTCGCTGCTCTTCGGAACTTAAAGAAATAACTCCTCCTGCTCCCACTCACAGCTGACAAACTGGTCTTACACATGCTGAATATTCATACACGGTTAATATATGTCGACCAAGAACTGGCAGTTTCCAAAGCTCCTTCGTTAATGCCACCGGTAAGCTATGGAATGCTCTTCCAGCATCTGTGTTTCCTTCTTTCTACAAACTGGATCTCGTCAAGAAACAGATAAATATACACTTACAATCTCCCCAACCTACACAAAACACAAACACAACACACGTTTCCCGCATGCAGCGTCCATTATCCCTGGCTGAGCGCCATAGAGTGCACTGGTCTTGACCGGCTGTTCTCTCCTGCATGCGATTACATACAAACAATCCTCTTTGTAGTTTTTCAAAATAAATTTATAAGAATTTTCCACAAGAAATACAATTAAAATGGTAAAAGAATGTAACGTGATAATAAAGAGGTAAAGAAATTTTAATTATTTTATTTTTAATAATGTTTGACCACAAAGTTATTAATTTTTATAAAAATATAATAAAAAATATAGTAAACTTATTATTGGGAAAAATTGTTTATGATCACCCGGTAGGTCTATCGATATATAAATAAGAATCGTGATTCTGATTTCCAGTTTAATAGAGTCGTACTAGATAAGTTGTACTTCCATCGTTAAATAAACTGTATAGTTTGTATTGCGAGCGAACAAAGTATTGTATTAGTAATTTACTGAAATGTACAATTTCGTGCTTGACAAAATACCAAGTTGACAGAATGTACGTGATTGAAATTTAACGTGATGAATTAATGAATAGATTTTTTATACAAAAACACGCAGATGAGAACTAACAGAAAATGTACGTGAAATTTTAACTCTATCTGAGAGCGTCGAGTAAATTGCTTGGAAATTTTTTAATATCACAAAATTGTGCAAAAATAACTGTATCTTGAAACTGTTAAATAAAAGTCACAAGTATGTGGTAGATCAGCCCATTGTAATCAAGTAGATACTGCCCTGAATGATGCATGCAGAGTCGTCACAGGCTGCCTCAAACTAACATCCATTTCAAACTATACCCCTTGGCTGGTATCGCACCACAGAACATAAGACGCAATGTCATTTGCGCTGTAGAAATTCGTAAGGCAATCAACCAAACCATCCTACTGCTTGTATAATCAGATACCCCCAACACCCAGACTGTAGTCGCGAAGCAGCTTTCTGAGATCCACACAACCTCTCACATCCGGCCCTGAAAATGAGAGACTCCAGCTCTGGCAACAAGTCGTATCCGAGGACTTAATAACTCCAAAGAAAGCCTCCCAACTGGCAAGAACCTTGAATGGCGGACCTGGAAATCCCTGAACAGATTTAAGAACCGGAGTTGGTAGAAGGAAAATTTGAAAATATATTTTTAATGGATTGTCGTGGTGACCATATGATTCAACTAAGTATAGGATGCCAAGGAAAAACACAATGATAAGACAGCTTCTTATCAAGCTCTGGGCATCCATTTTAGATAATTGTTAACGTTTTAATGTTTTTTTTTCTCTCTAGATCAATGAACTGCTATAACTCGGAGCTTGTACCTGTAGCAAAGATGTCCAGCTGTCACGTTATATTTTATGTGCTCTTCCCTGAGCTAATAATAAAGTTAAACAAAGAAAGTATAATTATTCTTTTAAATTTTTGACTTCACAGTCATTGATTAGGCTCGATAACGCTTAACTTATTAGGAAAATAGCTACTCTTAAAATCGAATTCCTTCTCTTCGTAAAGATATTATATTTTAAATCTCTGGGATGCTTCAATGCCTTAAATGTTACGTTCCAGATACGTAAAACCATGCTCGTAGCACATTGACATTGCATTATATTCAATTTAATACTAGTGGACCTTTGAGTACTCAATTTAGTACAACCGCAATGGCGCTTCTAAATCTGCAACCAGCACCGCTAGAAGAAAATATTGCTGTAATAAAATTATTTTGTAATAATTTTTCTTCAATTATTCTGAAATCAGTATAATATAGCCCTTGCTAAATAGTACCGAAAACCTCGATATACAATATTTCGTCTCTTGTTTCTGTTTGCTTGTCGTACATATAATATGTGTCGCCATATTGGCATTTTGGTCACGGGTGTGAGGTTAGTATGTACATGGATGCTGTAATTGGTGCGCCATTGATTCTGTAGATTGCCAGTCGCGGCGCTGGGCGACAGCCCATTACGAGCGCGCTCAGTCGCCAGTTAACTCTCGTCCAGCCCGGCGCAACGGCATGTAAGGTCGGACGAGGAAATCATGTCTTTATTAAAAATAAATGCGAATTGTGCTTCAAAAACAAGTTCTTTTGTGATCTGCTCCTGCATCCTGCCACCACGCAATTTGATAACTAGCTTAAAGAGGATGATGTTAATTTATTGGACAATAATAAACATGCTAACATACAAACAAATACTTACTCAAAAGTCGTTATGTTTGTTTACGAGGTTAACCCATAACTGCTTGGATGAAATATGAGCTTTTCACCACTGAAATAAAGTTGTATATTTCAAATAGCACTGGATCCATTAATAACGAGACTGATTATAATATTTTTCCGGCAATGTAAACGCGTCATGACGAAGCAGAAAAATAATAAAATACGCCTCGCTTGTGTTACTTAATGATCGATCCCCTGTTTTTTATGCCCAGTCGTGAGTGAAACGTTCCTTTATTGTTGTTTAAAGACCGAAAACTTTGATAAAAAAATGTATAATTTTTATGACGGACCAGTTTTGTGTGAACTTAAAAATACAAAATTGAATTGTTTTATTTTTAAAGCTGCTTTATTTATGATTTACACGTGAAAAGGTTACAAAATATACACATTTTTTTTTGTAATGTTACTCTTAAATTATTGTTCATGAAACCTCAGTTTAACCTGTTTGCAGCGGTACCCGATGTATGCAGTGTAAGATTCTCCTTCCGTTGACATCGGTAGCCGTGATATATCGTTTTGCTACTTACTTAGAATAGTTTTTTATGCATCTTCTAATAGCCAAAGGATACAAGAACCAATGTGATATATGAAAATTGACCAGATTAGTACATTTATGCTTCAAATACTAGTTTTATAATTGAAAGCATAATTTGTATTCCACCGAGCCATAATGATAGGGTTAAGGTATCATACTATAAGCGAAAGATGTTTATATTTAAAATCACCGTTTTAAAAATACGTACATATTTTTTATGCAATGAAATGCAGGAGAGCACAACCGGTTGAGACCAGTGCACTGTATGACATTCGTGGAAAGCGTGTGTTGTGTTTGTGTGTGGGTTGAGGATATTGCAAGTGTATATTTACCTCTTTTTTGGAAAAATCCGGATTGTAGGATTTATAAAACACAAACGTTAGAAGAGCATTCCTAAACGTACCGATGGCATTAAAGAATGAATTTTGGAAATAATTTTAACCATGTATTAATGTTGAGCAAGTGTAAGACGAGTTTGTTATGCGTGGGAGCAGGTGGGTATTTTTTTCCAAAGAGCAGCGAACGTGGTAATAGCGGTAAAAATGAGCTTAATAAATCTATAAGTTATTTCCACTCCATGAAATTATTGTTACACGGATGTACGAGTAAATAAACATATAAAATAACACTTAATAGCGGAAGTGACCTGGATGCGGAAGGCGGAGGATCAAAGAGGATGGAGACTCATGCGGCAGGCTTACGTTCAACAGTAGATTGGTACAGGCTGATGATGATGATAGACGAGTATGTCGAGAGCAAAAAAATATATAAAAGGATGTAATATATCAACAGTTTGATTTTGCATAATATACGAGTATTGTACGTATTTAATACTCGTAACTATATACAATTAATACAACAAGGGGTACATGAATATTTTCATAACATTACAGGCACTTCGCAATATATGAGGCCATCGAAGGCCCAGTCTACACACTTTGTCAAGATTGATTGATGCAGTGGTTATTGAAGCGGTGGTCCCGGGGGCCGCACGTGACGGATGGTCTCGAAGCGGGCCCCGACCCCACGCTTGTTTACATTTGCCTGACATATTGCCTGCTGATCTCGAACAGTTATTTCGAACCATCTGCGTAGGATACATGGAAAATTTGAATGGAAAAAAAACCCACCAAAATGATATATTTTTTAAATATAATGACATCCTCCTTTCTACGGGAGAAATGACTTCACATCGACCATCCATGACGACACAAGAATAAAAGACAGCTGTTGTGAATGCTCTCCTACGGCATCTGTAGTACATCGCCCTTATAATGGAAAGCTGTCTTGTCCGCTATCTCACCTCGTCATTACTCACAAAGTCAAACCATTGTACTTCCAATACGCAGATATCTGTTTACAAAATCCATTAGACAGCTGCATTAGCTTTCGGTGAGATTCCAAGTCATGCAGAAGAATGAGATCAATGCAGGCGCTATTAAAACGGCATTTACCCAGAGGAGCTTAAAGACGCAAAGTGTATACTATTAAATATTTTTACATTTAAAGTAATTATTGACATCCTCATATCTACTTGAGAAAACGACTTTACGTCGCCGGGATAGTTATCGGATCGCGTGGTGGAAGTATGAGGAGCAGATTAACAACACACAGACTTTTTCCGAAGCACATTGACATATGTTTTCGATAAAGACTTGGTTTCCCCGCTCGACCGTAACATGACGTAACTTTCGCCTCGGTTGAACGGGGATAACTCACGACTGAGCGCGCTCACAATGGGCTGTCGCTCAGCGCCGCAAGTGGCGATCTACGAAATTAATGGCACACCAATGACAGCAGTCGTGTATATAACTGACGTCACACCCGTGACCGGATTTATCCAAAATGCCAATATGGCGACACATGCATGTACGACAAGCGAACAGAAATTAGAGACGAAAGATTGAAAATAGAGGTTATCGGTACCAGTTAACAAAAGCTTTAACATGCTGATGTCAATATCAACACACCAGATATTTACTAACATAATTCTAATCCCTTTCATTAATTTTCTCAAGATACACCCATCCTATTTTTCCTACACATCCCTTTATTTTAAATGTATTTTTAAATCAGTGTGCTAATGCACAGTGGGAACTGATGCAGTCTTCATTGAATGTAAGACTGCGGTCTTTTATTGTGACATCAGCATGAAGTAACCCTTGCTGACTGGTACCGAAAACCTCGATATACAATGTTTCGTCTCTTAATTCTGTTCGGGGTCTAAAAATCTCATATAAAAATAAAACGCTCTATAAAGATTAGATTTTTATATATAAAATGTTTACACTATGTTATACCAATGAAGCTTTTAATAAAAAATAATAAATAAGTTTTTTTTTTAATGAATTAATTTAGCTTTGGAAATAAATATGCATAAGAATATAACAAGTGCCGCCTATGATAATATATTCAACATTATTTTTAACTGTGAAAGTCACTACCTTCAAGATTGATGGATATGAAAAAAAGACGTACATTATTTAAAGGTTTTGAATAGCTTCTTTAAGATATCAGTGCTTCAATGCAGAATTATGTTTACCTTTAAAATATTAAAAACGACATCTTTACGAAGACGAAGATCCATCATATTCAATGATGATATTAAGTTTGTAAATAAAATATTTAAAAATCATATATTACTCTTTAGTAGATATATTTATACCCTAAATAAGATTTTACTACCAGTGTTGCTGACCAATATTTCGACCGCCATCACAAGAGTCATCTTCAGGGTTAACTAGTATTTGATGAGTTGATTACCTTAAAATATTTAGCTTTTTAATAATAAATTGCGTATAATAAATGATTGTTGTAGACAAAACAACCTTTTATCGTTACTCCTTCAATTTTAAATTCATTCTCTGAATTGAAGTGAAGGAGTTTATCCAGATTACATGTGAAGTGAGTGCTCTCAACTTATAGTACTTTCAATCTCTGTGAATTGCTCTACGTATTGTGTTTTGTGACAAAGTGTCCGCCGATGCGGTGGAATCATTTGAATTTGACACTTGGGAAGGAAAGCTGCGTACAGCGCCTTTATTTGGAACTGTACTTAGATACCAGATGGACTCGTAAATCTTATCTGCCATTTTGCTTTATTTTGCTCAGCTGTTCTTAACCTCTGTGTATTGTCTTCAATAAAGTCTGACGTTCGACAGCGTCCGCCATTTTCTGATGCGTCACGTGACTAAAAGCGCTTCTGTGTGATGACCTTGAAACTACTTTCACTGTGCTTACTGTCATTATTTTAATTGATAGAAGCAGACTAAAGACCCACCTTTTTACTCAGAGTGGCAAAGAAGCGCTTTTGGAATGACCATTCGGCCATGAAAAAGCGCTATACAAATACCGATATAATTATAATAAAACGAATGTATCTGTATCACAGACAAGGTATTGTTCTGAATAGACACTGCCTGACACGGCCGGCAGTTGTGACAGCGCCGCGCATAAATTAACACAGTGGCGAACTATGGCGCTCTACATGACAGGACTTTTGAATGGATGAGAAACAAATTCTTGTTAGTCCTACGCGGATTTTACAACCAGTCATTTACCTGATTTACTGATGAACAATTTAACCTTCTTGATATTGATCATCCATTCAATCATTAGTTCGGTTCGAGACCCAACTGGTACTTACAAAAATAAATAGACGGAAAGTAATAATATTAAAAAGAGCTTGTGATAAATGTTGACTGATTGAATACGATGTCATACGATGATAACAATGGTATAAATACACGTTCTAAAGCGTGGCAGCTCAGGCAGAGAAATAGCCGAGAGGGCTAAGCGGTATATAAAGACCTGGGCAAAGTTGATTCCAAAGCCCGCGGTTCGCATCCCGCTTCTGCCGATATTTTTCTGAATGAATTGATGCGTATAAAGAAATTGATGTTTGTGTATATTTAATTACTAAAATGTATGTAAATGTGCGTCAGATGAGTGAACAAAAATAAAAGACAAAAGATCGTAAAGCAAAGCTTTTTGGCACCAGCTTGCACAGTCTATATCTAGCTGATATCAAAATGCTCCCTTCAATTATGTTGTTGCTCCGACGAAATGCTATGATACGACTATACCATAGCATGAATTGAACAAGTCGTATGTATCATAACAAATCTTAACTGTACATTATAATATATATTAAGATCCATAGTACCCTTGGTACTTCTCCGAACGTAAGACGCTTGAATCTAGATGCATGTTCCTCTAACGACTATGTTTGCACTGCCATTGTACAGGGACATGAAATTGTATGATAATTTAATTCTAAGCTGGCATTAAAATATGGAGAGCAATAATGCCTCAAGGAATCCTACGTATGGCAATATAGTAGAAGCCTTCTGACACGTAACTAACTTACGTGCATAATATAATGATTAAATTTTATAAATATCATGTATGTGAAGATATGTTTGAAGAACTTGAAAGAAAAATTTATTAAGCCATTTTTTGATGGCCTGTATTTCTTTGTTCTGTGACTAATTCAAGGTTTTGGCAATAAGTTAAGTCAATCGGCAGTACATATAAATTATCGGCAGTAGACTAAATGAAGAAGCAGTATCCATTGTGTCAGTATTTACGTGGTCAGTTATAAAATAAAATGGCAGTAATATAATCAATATTGGTACAAATTAATCTAAAATGAATGAATAATTAACCCATAAAATGGAAACCTAACTTAACCTAACACATCTTCTTCTTCTTCTTCGTGTGAGCGACGTCAAATTATTTTTTCCGAATATATGGCAACATCGATAGCCTGTGTGTTGACCAGCATTAGGTCTTGAAGTGTGCAGCACGTTGGGCACATGAAGCAGAATCTTAAGTGTGAGGCGGCAATTTTTTCGATTCACAAATAAACAAACAAATAAAGTTTTGTCTTTATGTACTGTTGTACTTTTACAAGTACTATCACGAATATATCGATTAATTCCATTATGTAATCTCAAATTCAATGAATTAGATCATAATTCACTGATACGGGCTCTAAAACGAAAAATATAAATTAATGCTTTAAAAGGTTCGCAAAAAACTCTCACCTGTAAATACGTTGGTCTGCTTTTTTCTTCAAAAGAACCAAGCTTCGTGTTTGAATTTTTTTTATGTCAAAGCGGATATGAATATGTATGATTTGAATGTAAAAAATAATTAAAATCGTGCTTAGAATAAACGAAAAAGTGTTTTTTTTTACGGCACCTGACAACAATATAAATTATTGCTTCCTGAAAATAATTATGAATCTTTTTCAGGAAAACTGTACAGTAGAGTGACGCCATTTGGTGATGACCATATGCTCCAAATATATAACGAATATGAAAAAGTGATACATAGTGTCTACTGATTTTTTGATGAAAAAATATCAACATTTTTTTTAAATTCTTGAATAACAATAGTTTCAGTTTATGTATAAAAAAACATGAAATATGCTTTAGTTCAATACTTCATGCAGAAGAGCAAAAAAAAATATTTTTTGCTTTATTTAATAAAATAAGTTTACTTTTAGTTTAAGAAAGTTCATAATACAACATTAAGATCGACGTGGCGTCCATGAACAGATAATCAGAGCGTTTTCCAACGTCCTGCAAGATGGACCGATGACATCAAAAGAAAGGCGGGAGTGGCCTTTATGCAAAGGGCGGAAGATTGAGTAGAATGGAGATTCATGCGGGAGGTCTAACTACGTTCAATAGTGGGCGGACACTTATTATAATGAAGATGAACCTCAAGATATCGTATAAGTAATGTCTTCGTACAAAAACCAGAGACTAATGAACTTGTATTTAATTTATATAAGTACATTTATTTTCTTTCGTGGATTCTACAACGATTTCCATTTTTAAAAGGTTTCATTAAAACCGTTGAATTTTATTTTAGTTTAGATTCGCGCATGTCACTAGACTTGGGATGAAGTCTTTGAAAGTTTTTTTTTTTTATGTAAACACATACAGGATAATGCCGACAGATGGTGTTAGTAATTCTGAAGTCTCATCTGTGGAAATATACGACGCTTATCATAATGCATATGGCGCTGCATGTGGAGTGTTGATCCGCCAACACCATAGACTACTGCCCGAGATTCACGCATCATCCATAATGTTACAGAAATTTACCTACGAATGGGTGGTCTTCACGGGACGACTTTCGTCTACAACCAATTTTAATAAATAGGCTATGACCGTCATTTTAAAGGTGGGGATCAGAACCCGATTAAAAATCCATTTTGTTAAATCTCTGCCGGGGATCGAACCCACGATCCTTGGCTTGCAAAGCAAACGCTTTGACCATTGAGCTATACCCGCCGGCAAAGTAGACTTTCATTGCGTGAGTACAACAAGGTGACTGAATAAGACGATCCGAAAATGTCATTACAGATATTTTTACAGGTGAGGCTTTTAAAAAATATCTTTACTGATTGAAAATTGGTTGACTTGACGCATCACCTGTGGGTTGGTTCGACCGTTTGCTAGCCAGGCCTTTTGGGACAATTGAGACCGGCACTTGGTCAGGTTCACTGGGGAAAACACCTACAAACCGGGTTTAATTAAACCATTTGTTACGGTTTGAAATCGCGACGGAACTGTTCGATCCGGTTTATTTATTTTTTGTGTCTCGCCGGAAACCAGAGCGTTTGTCGAATCAGTACAGAGATCGACGTGAAAATGAACGCGAACGTATATGTGAAAAACCCAATTTGAAATGACAATTAAAATTGTGTTTTTAAAACTCAATTTAATGGAGTTTCAGAAAAAAATTGTTAAAATATACCATTTTGCAACTGTCACACAGTTATGTGCGACAGTTGGATTTCTTTCTTTTAAACGAATGTGGATAAAATCTTGTTTTCTTATTCTTATTCAAACTAATATTGAATAAATAAGGTACACGACAATGTTCTTAAATAAAATAAACTGCGAGTTAAATCTAATTACATATTATTTGGTATTTATAGTAAATCTATTTATAAGCTCTATAAATATCCTCAGTTGGTGTGATTTCGATTACTTACCCGTAAAATGCACGTCATGGTCTATTAATTAAAGTTTGTGGTAGTCCCGTGAACACTTCCCATTCATAGTGAAATTCCTGTAATAAATGGATAACGTGTGAATTTCGACGTTTGGCGGATAAACAATTTAAATGCAGCACATATGTAACATGGTATGCGTCATAGAACTCACATATGAGATTTCTACATTTCTATCAACATCTGTTGGTATGCTCCTATATTTGTCTACATAAATAAACACTATCTATTGTCCCACCTAGGCCTACAGGATAAAATAAATTGAATTTGTTGCAACCATGGTCGATACTTTATTTCATATCGTCTCTGCTTCCCGGAGCTCCACCGAGCACATTTTATAAACAGTTCCCAATTGATTTTTAGGTGGTCAAGGGCCCAAGGACATGCAAAATATTTTGCTGTATTTATGCTTTATCGTGTCATCCGAAGAACGTTTTACAAGATCTTCCTTCATATCTTTACCGACTGTATAAAAACCTGCCTTGCCCGCTTTCTAACTTTATTCCCTACAAAGTTTAATCAATTTACGCGCAGTATTAAATCATAAAAAAATATTTTTTTCATAAAAATTATATGTTTAATTAACCCTTTCATTACGGCTCGGTTTGAATACAAATTATACTGTCAATTATAAAACTAGTATCTGAAACATAAATGTACTTATCTGATCTATTTTCACACACATTGGTTCTTGTATCTTTTAGCAATCAGATGTTGCATAAAAAACTATTCTAAGTAAATAGCACAACGATTTATCACGTCAAACGATGTCAACGGTCGGGGAATCTTATGACGGCATATGCCGATAACCAATGCGAAAGGGTTAAAAATATTTGAAAAAGGAGGTTTATTCGTATTGACATCTGCGGTCCTTAAAAAGGTGACAAGTTGCGGCTACGTCACGTGGCCGCGTAGAGGTAGGATACAGGAGCAGGTCACAAAGCAAAGAAATTGTTTTTGAAGCAAAATCAGCATTTATTTATAATAAAGACTTGATTTCCTCGTCCGATCTTGCGTGACGTTTCGGCATGCCGAACGAGACTTAACTGATGACTAAGCGCGGTCGTATTGGGCTGACGCCCAGCGCCGCAAGTGGCGATCTACAGAATCAATGGCGCACCAATTACAGCAGCCATGTACATTGTACATAACTTACGTCACACCCGTGACCGGACTTGTCAAAATGCCAATATAGCGACAAATACATGAACGACAAGCGAACAGAAATAAGAGACGAAAGATTGTACATCGAGGTTTTCGGCAGCAGACAGCAAGGGCTATATCATGCTGATGTCAGTATGTTAAAAGCGTAGGATTTCCTGCAAAAAACCAAATTTAAAATAAAGCCAATTTGGTATGTAATTAAACAAACATATTTTATTTCGTATGCTTACAAGGCATTTTGAGTAAACAGAAGAAAAGCTCAGCAGAAAAATATTATCATTATTTTGCGTTTTTTTATTTTGTAATTTCGTTTGAATTCTTTTAGCTTGCGATCTGATTTTTCAAGATCGAATTTCTCGGAATCCAATAGAAAATATTCGACTTGAAATTTCGTTGATTTTTCCAGGTTTTTTGTGAGGAGTTCGAAATAGAGAATAAAGGCAAATATGTCAAATTTTTGTAACGTTTTTAAAAAAATGTTCTTAAACTTCTGCCTTGTATGGAATGTTTTTCTAATTAAACATTGTCCTTGTAAGCTCTTTTATTATATCTAGGAGTAACCCTTAAAGAAACAGCAAGGGTTTGTAAGCCTTGGAAGTACGATCACCTGGGATGACAGAACAAAAAGAGAAGTCAACAAACGGATACATCAAGCAAAGCTAGCGTTGAATACTATATATATGCTTTAAGGTAGAAAAAATTAAATCGTAAAGATAATTATTGTTTTTTTTTGTCAATATTTTCAGTATTCACTTTGAGATCCATTATAAATAATAAACATTTTTTTATTTACCTTGACATGGATCACGTAGAGGTGTGTCTATCAGTGAATGATAAGAGAGGGATACAGATAGGGCTGCAAGTATGAAGAAAAATTTAATGACTTAGGTATTATTTTTAAGATAATAATTATTATTAACTTCTATACTTTTTTTACTTATAAATCTAACGGAAACAATTTAAAAATTGGTGAATTATTTAAGACTTTATTTGAATATTAATTATTTCTTCTTTCTTGATAACGGTTTCTAAATAATCTTAATTATTTATTATAACAGTTATATTTACAATATGCAATATTTTTTGGCAGATTTGAAAATATTGCATGCGGAAAAAAAAAATTAATAACCACAAAAAATAGAAATTATTTAAGAGCGAAATGAATAATATTCCAACTCTTAAAATGTATATGATAGCTTTATAGATTGTGTTCCTAATGTATGAGCCATAACTGAAAAATTGTGGATAACATCCATGTGTCCGCCATATTGGCATTTTGCACTAGTTATATAGACCGCCGTTTGGGGCGCCGGTGCGACAGCGCGGACAAGTGCGATCAATCGTGTCCCGTCCTTCGGCGAGAGCATTTTGTAGTGTGGCTCGGCCGAATGCTAGGTCGAGCCATAAATTTGTAAAGTTGTATAGTAAATATATGTCAATGTACTTCTGAAAAAAAGTCTTTGTTTTGCTGACCTGTTCCTCATCATGCCGTCACGCAACTGAATAATAACCTTTTTGAGAGAGAGGAGGATGTTAAAACATATATGTAGAGGCCAGGAGATCGGCCTGATCCAACACACATATTGTTATACTAAACATAATCCACATATTTAAATAATTCAATGTTAAGCCATCACTCACCTTTCACCAATGTAAATCTGCCTACATCGAGGCTTTTACCGTAACCAACGGCAGCCTTGGCAACGTTATTTTTGTGCAGAGTAAATATCCCAAGTCGACCGTACTTAACGTGTTACCCGGTGGCTTTTGTCTGTTGTCTCGAGAATGTTATTTTATCATACTCTGCTGAAAGTTTTCCTCATTTTTCAGGATCCGGGAGCACTCTTCCGGACTTTTTCGGGAAGCTCAAAGAGAGGCAGTTTGATTGAAGACGTCTTAGTTGAATCTCGATGTTTGCTTTTTGCATTTACAGCTTGATTCTACGTGTTTATTGTGAAGTTATTTTTTCATACTGGATGTAATATTTGTGTTTCTTTGATATATGTTATTCATTTAAAATATTCGTTCCATATCTACAGTAAACAGTAACAACTTGTCGCCAGAAACAATCATGTAAGCTGCCATTATTCGGGGTTTGTCCAAGGACATATCTGCATTCGGTAGTTCAACTAGAAAAAATATATTATATACATATTTTGAACTTTTTTTTAACATGAATCACACTGAGTGCTGTTTAATTACATCGTGGGAGACTGCAGTTTCACCTTTAATAAAAGAGGGACATATTGTTCGTTCTCCCAAATAGTAACATTTACCTGCCAGAAACTGTGCCTTATGGGAGAGGGATCAGACTATTCAACCACATTGCCTCGGGTGATGATATATATCACGTAAGGGAGGCTCAGTTCAGATACGAACTTCACGAATTTGTTTGGAAAAATAATTTGTTGGTGTCGTCTGTTTGATGAACATTTGGACTTTCTGTTGCTTGTCTTTATTACTTTGTTTTTCTTAGTAGTTAATCATAAGTACCTTTATTTATTTATTGTTTCTATTTGTATTATATCATTTAAGGATCGTATTTAATAAAAAAATTAGTGTTGCTGAAAGAATAAATAAATTTCAAATTGTTTTTTTTTTTATTTAAAAAAGCTGTATCAGTTCCTATAAGCATACAAAAAAAATACACGTGTATAAGTATTCAAGTTTTCTTATACACGTTGAATATTGATGAAACCTTCATTGAAGTCAAAAATGCACACTTCCAGCAAATGATTAAACAGTGCTTAATGTGATCCGTGTAAAAACAAGGTGGGAAATATTCGTATATTTTAAATCAATATTTTGATGTAACAATTCAAAAAAATATATATATATTCAAATTACTGATATCCAAAAGCGCAAGTTTATTAAAACAAAGGTATTTTCATTTTTTACACACTTTAAATGAAATTGTTCTAAATATGCGCAAAGCGACGCCATATAATTTGCAAAAATTTCAAGGAATATCTTTAAAAAAAGTGTTCCGGAACCGAGGTCGCGGTTCCGAAATGACGGATGGTGTAAGCTTAAATGGTGATGCCGGAATACCAAGGTTCTAGTACTGAGGATAAATCCAAAGACTGCAGTTGAATTGATTCTAATTTATTTGATAATATACCCCTTAACTTTGCTAACAACATGAATATGAAATTAATATTAATACATTAAATTTCATACACCGCAAATTGCGATACCGAACAACGATACCGTTTTGGACCTTGATCCCTTCAATTCACATACAGTGGCAGATTATTGGATTGGTCAATGCTCCGTGTCGTTGCGTAAGCATTCTTTATTTTATAAAATTAATATTAATAAATTGACTTTCATACACTGCACATCCCCAGGTACCTGTTGTTTTGGACCTTGATCCCTTCAATTTAAATAGTTGGCAAAATATTGTGATGGTCAATGCCCTGCTTTGTACCCGAATGTATGAATCGATAGCTTTCATCTAAGATAGAGAGTTTGATTATAATAATTACTTTAAAGACTTTTAGATGCTTAATACAAAGTTATTATGTTCAAAATAATGTTTTGAACAGAAAGCAAACATATTATTAAGTTATCCTTACAACAATATATTGCATGTATTTAAACAAAATTAAAAATTAAAAACGAAACTGCGTGATATTGAACGTAAAAAACATATATTTTCTTTTGTCTATCCTACAAGACATAAATAAGATTTGCCGATAGTGGAAGCACTTCTAATCTGTGATCAAATTTTCAGCAAAGTAGCAGTAAACGTATTACAAATTATTTCGATAATCTCGGTGCAAGACCCCGTGCATACAGGCGGCTATTATCAACGCCATCTCGCTGCAAACCACCGCTTCAATTTTCGCAGCTATTTTCCCATCAAATTATCTTCAGCGCTGTAAGGAAATTATGCGAGGAAAATTTCTCTTCGCTTATCAGTAATAGTCATATAAGGCGGAAGCCGCAACGAAGTTGTTCATCAAGTAATTTAGTTTGTAAGTAAAAAAATTAACGAATTATTGAAACATAAGCATTTTATATAATCAGATATGATAAATTTAGTCTCGAAATAATATCACGCGCTATTTTTAGCCAGTTTTCATAAAAAAACGTGCATTTATCATTGTTTTAAAAAGCTACAATTCCTTCCTGAACGTGATGCATCTCCAAAAGTTCCAAATCGAAGTTTTTTTTGTAATTTTTTACGTAAACACATATTAGAAAATACAGACAAATAGAAATGGTAATTAAGAATATCTGTGAACTCTACAACGCTTACCAAGTGATAATGTGTATAATCCACCAACGTCATGATTGCACCCAAAAATTTACGCATTATCCATTTATTACAGTTTTTTTTAAAAGAATGGGTTTTATTCACGAGATGATTTTTGTCTCCCACCAATTCAAATTAACAGGCTATGACTGGAATTTAAAAGGCATCAAATTCACATAAGCTGTATTTATAAAGCTTAGAACCTCGATCAACAATATTTTATTTTATTCGTTTTGGATTGAACTTACAATCTTTGGTATGGCAAAAAAAACTGTACCACTAGCAATACGCGACACGAAAACTGAAAACCAGTTATTACTCTGGCGTTTTGTTAATACATCTTTTAAAAATATATCGCATATTTCTTTTTTATTTGAATATAATTTTACCATTTTGATTATGAAGAAGTAAATATAACGAAAATGATTGTTTTCACTCTTCATAATTGAAAAGGTACTAATCCAATATTACCATGTAAAATCAATCATTTTTTCACAAGCAAACATTCCTATATCAGCTGTAATAATACAAACACATTATGCGGATGAAGTGTACAATTTTGAATACAAAATTCAATTAAGTCATACGTTAGAAAAATGAAATTACTCTACGAACAACGTAGTACGAGTAGAAAACTGGGCCAATAGCGCCTGGGATATATGCAATAACACCATCACTAAACTGGCCAATAGGTGTCATTAAGAAAAAGGGTTTAATACCATGTAAAGCTTTAGTGCACAACGCGAGTATAAAAAATAATGCTAACGAAAATTGAGGTTGTGTTTTTTTATCCGTGCAATAACTGAACGCTACTCTGTACTTGCTACGTGTTTCATGATGTCATGGAGGCTCTACAGAAATGATACGACGCTTTTTATGAATGAAAAAAAATAAGTAAAAGTGTTAAACGGTACATTTTATCTAAAATAGCATCCGGTAATTCCATAAAAAGCGGCCGCATTACTAACTACTCCAGGAATACAGCAACAAAAGTTTTTTATAATGACCAACGATAATATAGTTATTAATAAGTTGTTAAGTATTTTTTTCTTGTACCTTTCATATTTTAATTGGTCCGACAGATTTATTTATTATTATATATATATTTAGAATAAGTTGCCATGGAGATAACTATGACGCTCGTGGAGGTACGTTAGGCTAACGGCTAAACTACCTCCTGAAACCAACTCACAACAACTAAGTCATCAATCCTGAAGAAGACCCCTGAAATAGCGGTTGAAATATTGGTAACAAAAAATTTGCCACACACGGCTGAACCCAAAAGCCACAATATCAAATCTGGTCGTGAAAACCTAAGAAGTTATTTAGGTTCTAAGAAGTATACTTTCATGAGCTGATGCTTGTATCCGACAGTATCGGTAGCATTTGTTCGTCTGTGAAGGTTTTTGCGTATCTACTGGATGTGAAAAGCATGTTGTTTTAAGTATCAAAGCAATATCCTCAATCAAAATGCTACAATTCCAAAGGTGGCCTTAAAAACCTACGAAATTATTTGGGTCTTTAAGGAGTGTAAAACCACTAATTAAAATACGACTGGGATAAAAATCTTATCAATGCAAATATGATAGTTTTGCTCACGAAATGATTAAATTAAAGTAAATTAAGTATAATGAAGTAAAAGTCATATGTTCTTATTTAAAATGTATAAAGGTAGTAAGTAATAAATGAAGATATTTATTATATGTAAAAAAATGTTGACAGAGACTTAAGGAACACGTATGAGTGTTTTATGAAACATGTCTAGATGATTTAGTACTGCTTGTAAATGTTGATCCACATACCAGCGTCTGTGCATATGCTGAAAAATGCATTACAACACATGCATTATTAAAAAAGGGTCATTTCAGGAAAACAACGAAAATCTACTCTATTTACACACATTACTCAAGTAACCACGTAATTTAAGCATAACAAATTACATGTCTTTTAAATTTGAGCAGAAAACATATCATTCATTTTTCATTGTTTTATTAAATTGTATAATATTTATCAGTTGTTAAAAAAAATCTTCGCTTCGTATACGAGTTGATATTTTTTTGTGTATTTTATCTGTAAAAAAAGTAAATAGGCTATGCTAAGCATTTTTACGCAAAGCCAAAATTTTATTGCGATGGGAAATAATAAAAAAAAGGAGATAAAAGCTTGTAAGAGATCTCTTTTTCTATATCCGGGTTGAACCAATCCATACGATCGAACGGTTCACGCTTTAAAAGCGTCGGATTAATTAATCGTACTACCTTAAAGGTACCGATTGGCATATCATTAAAAAATGTGCGTCGGATATAACAGTTGCATCCTCTTCAAATCCTCAATATTCTGCTCTAGAGGTTGTCAGAAACCAAATATAGTAAGTTTCCAGGTATTTCTTTGATATCAGCTCGATATACTCGATAAGCTAGTGCCAAAAAGCCTCTAAATACAATATTTCGTAATTTTTTTTATTTGCTCGTTGAACGTATTTGTCGCCATATTGTTTGTTTGAAAGGTTCTGTGGATTGATACCTGATGAATTTTGGCGCAGGGTGTTACCGACCATGGGCGCTCGGTGGGGAGTAGTCAGTTGTGATGCGTCCATGGCCTGAAAACATACGCTCTGCCTCGGACCGAAAGTTTGATAATCTCTGTCAAAAATATATCTCAATGTGGTTCTAAAAAAGTCTTTGTGTCGTTCATCTGCTTCTCCCCCCTCCACTCATTCGCGTTCTATCAAAGGAATGTTACTGTTCAAAACGTTATTTTGAAAATAACTAATTTGTATTAAATATTTTAAAGTCTTTAAAGTAATTGTTATAATGAATCTCTTTGTCTGAGATTCATATAGTTAAGTACGATCAATGTCCAATACAACAAGTATCGAGGAATTTGCGGTGTACGAAATTCTATGTATTCTTCTTCGTAGTATCAATCCGGTGGATTGGTTTGCAGCAACATAATCTTGCATCTCGATCTCCATTCCTCTCGGTCCTCCGCAACCCTTTTCAGCTCAGCATTACAACAACAGCTACAATTCATGTCCTCGAATACTTGCTGCAAATATTCCTTTCTAGGGCGCCCTTTACAGTTTCTACCCTCAACCACCCCCTCCACAATATCGTGAAGGAGACCATCGTGGCGCATGATTTGACCAATTTATCGGGCTCGCCTCTCTGAGATGGTTCTTATTAGTTGCCTATCTTCCTTGATTATTCTGAGAACCTCATTGTTCGTGACGTGGTCTCTCCAGGAAATTCCGAGAATTCTTTTGTACGACCACATCTCAAAGGCCTCTTGTCTTTTTTTATCACTTTCAGATAAGCACCATGTCTCACAGCCATACATTAAGATGCTCCAAACAAGTGTTTTGGCAAGTTGCTTGCGGAGCCCTAAAGAAATATTCTTTGACTTAAGAATTTTGGCTTTTTTATTGAAAGCTAGCCTTGCTTGATGTATTCGACTGTTGACTTCTCTTTTTGTTCTGCCATCCCAGGTGATTGTACTTCCAAGGTTTACAAATTCTTTTGCATCTTTTAGGGGTACTCCTAGCATTGATATATTAATTTTCTGCTGCTCATTGCGGCTTACTCTCATGACTTTGGTTTATTTCTATGTATTAGTTATATTAATATCAATAAGGAATGTTTACTCATTGATACGGAGCATGGCCCCTTCAAATAACCTGTCACTCTATGTGGTATCGAGGAATGTGCAGTTTATGACATTCAATGGATTAATATAACTTTTATGACTGCTTACTCATGTTGTAAATTAAGGGTCAAAAAGGGGTCTCGTATTAAATAAAGTGGTATCAACTCATCTCCAGTCTTTGGTGTTATCCTCAGTGCTGGATACTTGGTATTCTGGCATCACCATATAAACTGATACTGTAATTTCGGGACGGCGTCCTCTGTTCTGGCACAGTTACCTTTAAGTCAAACTAAATCTTGAAACGAGAAGTAGACAATTACAGCTTAGGAGTTACTTGTCTGTATATGTGTTTAAGATAAAGAAAAAGCACATCATATTAATTAGCGATAGACATTACTATATATATGGCAAAAAATATAATACTTTAATTAATAACTGAAATACTTTGGGTACCCAGTGTGAAGTTATCGCATTTGAATGCGAGGCATGAATTGCATTACAGCATGCAATATCTTCCGTTTAATGAAATATGTTCGTAATAATTTTACGAGCGTCGGAAATCTTTATTGCCAGACATTCGGAAAATTTGTCCAAAGTCGAAGCCTTTATCATTTCTGGTGGGAAGAACTAGAGCGATTAAACTCATTCGCATCAATTTGTAATGTAGACAGCGTGCGGGTTGTGAAAATTCAAAGGAGTAAAAAAACAGGGTGGCGCAAAATTACTCACCGTTCTTCTTTATCCTAGCCATTTCCCATCATCTGGTGTCAGCTCTCCTTGTGCACATTCACCATGTCTGTCTGTCCTGCGTTGCATTCTCGGTCAAATCCAGGGCTTTCAGATTCTTGTTTACAGTTGCAGTCCAGGTTGTCTGCAGTCTTCCAGGTCTTCTTCTCAGCGTGAGTATGTTGAGGGTTTTCTTCACCATGTGGTCTTCATCTCTCCATGTCACATGCTCATACCATCTTAGGCGGTTTCCTTTATCTTTTCAGGTATGGGGGCCACCCGAAATGAACCCCGAATATGCTCATATCTAAATGTCCACTCTAGTCACACCGCCCGCCCACCTCAGCATCTTCATCTCTGCCACATAAATCCTATCCATATCACGTTTCAGCGGAGTCCAACACTCCAATCCGTAGAGCATAGCTGGCCTTACAGCAGTTTTGTAGATTTTACCTTTGATCCTAACTGGAATCTTGCTGTCACACAAAATCCCAGAGGGAGACCTCCATTTCACCCATCCTGTGTTTATTCTTTGCTCCACGTCAGATTCAGTTTTGGCCTCTAAGGATATCACAGAGCCGAGATAAATTACTCACCCTATTGAAAGATATTATAATTTTTGCAAATGAGGTCGTACGTTAATCATATTTGACAAATTTAAAAAAGAAAGCTGCAATCATGGCTCGAATGGAAGGAAAATATGCACGCCTAATAAAGGTAGCCACTGAAATCAAAAGACATCCCATCAACATCAACAGGGATGACGGATTGATTCTCAAAACAGCTTCCACCCCTAGCACATACTCAAAAACCCGTACAGACAAGCAAGGACGACCACAGTCCGACGTGGCGTTCGTTGAGGTACAATTCTTAGAACATACCTACCGTACACGATTCTCCAGAACTTAGAAACTTGAGTATGTAGTTGCCATGGAGACAACAATAACGCTCGTGATAAAAGATAATCTGACACCAACTTACAACTAAATCATCAATCCTGAAGAAGACCCCTGCAATGGCGGTCGAAATATTGGTACAAAGAAATTCGTCACACACGGCTTAACCCAAAAGCCGCAATATCAAGAAAGCTAAAGTTTACGAAAAAACAAGCTATTAAGCGCTATACTTTACAAGAGCGTAGAAAAATTGTGTCGATTTTTCCGACCAATAATCGGTCGATAGTGTTAGAGCAGCGTGAATTTCAAAGTCAATTTTTTAATTGTGTTGCGCCAACTGGACAAACATTCCGGCGCTCAGCTACTCGACTCGAACAGATTGGAACAACAGAAGACCTTGTATAGCCACCGTAGTGGTCATTCGGCCGAGAATGTCGCGGCTGTGGCTGCCGGTGTCGCTGAGAACAAAGAAATATATGCATACGGCGGGCTACGTAATTGGGCGTCACCAGAAGGATCCTACAGAGAAATTTAGTAAGCAATTTACACATTTTCCCCTAAAAAGTGCAAGAAGTGCATCAGTCTGACCGTCAGTCGCGTGGATATTTATTGTTGGATAATTATTTTGAAACACCCTGTGGTTATGTGAATATATGTCAATAATTTCAGTGAATTTAATATTTATTTTATTTTTATATAAAAGGCGACCCGTAAAGATTGTTGTATAAAGAATCGTATTGATCATGAATGTTTAATTATTTGATTATTGAAAACTGACAATCCGTTACAAAGTATGGTATTTTGAGGTTTTCGGCACCAGTCAGCAAGGGCTACATCATGCTGATGTCAGTATTAACAAAAAACCTCGATATACAATCTTTTGTCTCTTATTTCTGTTCACTTGTCATACATTTATGTGTCGCCGTACTGTCATTTTAGACAAGTCCGCTCACGGTTATGTTAGTTATATTCGTCGCCACTCGAGCGCTGAGCAAGAGCCGCAACGCTAACGAGCGCGGTGAGCCAGTTATGTACCGCCCGTTTACGAGAGCATATTGCATTGTGGCTCGGTCTAATGTTGCGACTAGGTTGACCCCTAAATTTGTAAAGCTTTATCGTAAATATATGTCAATGTGCTTCTGAAAAAGTTTGTGTTATCAATTTGCTCCTAATCCTACCGTCACGCGACTGAATAACAACCTTTTTTGAAAGAGAGCAGGATGATAATACATCTATACTCATTTCGAAAGATTCAGCTCGATATCTCATTTGAAATAGGATACATATTTCTTAGACTAATCCAAATAATAAACATTATTTTGTGTGGCTTCTTCTGCGTGAGTTCAAAAATGAATATATTTATTCATTTTGCACTCTTGGATCCTAATATTTCTAAGGTAGTTTTAAAAACGCGCAGCATTTTTTACAAAAGCAGCGAAGTTTGCGTTGGATTAATAAACTCACCGGATGAGGCCACTATATTAGATGGAATCTACTTCAAAAGAAAACATGTATAGTATGCCTTTCTTTTCGTTTTTAACCCTTTATTGCTTATGAAAATTTATCGTCATTTATTTTATTCTTCCCGTATCTGTTCGTAAACGTATCTATTTTTTGTTCGTTGGCAATATTCATGCCCTGTCCGAAGACATTTCTGTACTCAAACTAGAGATCAAACTGCCAAAAATTTCGATACGTCAATTTTGATGATGAATATGCATTACACATTATGGAAGACATGTTGAAGCTGATTCAGATACAAAGCCAAAAAAGTCAAATAAGCCATATACTTACTCGTGAGATCATTGAGTGATTTTATTTGTTGAATTAGACTAGTCATGAACTCTTAAAATGCCTTGACACCCACCTTTCTAAGTTATTTATTAAATTGCGTGGTAGCAGGGTGAGGAGTAGAAGAACAACACACAGATTTTTCCAGAAGCACTTATGTTTTCATGGTAAAAGTTACAAACTTCCGGCCCTAGCGGAATTACATGCCGAGCCAACCATAATACGACCTCGTCGCGGTCGGCACACAACTGACTGAGCACCGGGTGCCGTGGTCGGTGACACCCAGCGCCGCAAGTGGCGATCTATATAACTAGTCCTCCTAACGGCATTACAAAATGACAATACGATCGAACGAAAATGAGAGACGAAAGATTGTATATCGAGGTTTTCAGTACCAGTTAGCAAGGGCTATATCATGCTGATGTCAGCCTATATATAAAACGTTTCTTTTTCTTATAATCATAAAAGATTTTTGACAATTTAATATTTAACGACTCAACCTATCACAATAGAAAATTTTATGCGTGATTTTACGTACATTACCGAAGAAAAATTGAACGTGCTATGCAAGTTCGTGAACTCTTGCCCTGTAGGCTCCCGGGACCCATTTGGACCTCCGGGTATACAAGTGTTCTTTGACAAGGCATAGACAATCCTAGCTTACAGAATTGTGAAACAAAAATTGTCCATTTGCTCCTATTATGGAGCGGATATTGTAAAAAAATATAAATAATTTTTGATGTTTGGTATTTTATGTGGTCAAGCATTAATAACACATCTAAGCGCGGTTCTAGTAAGATTATTAAAGTTGTTAACTTTATACGTGGACAAAAACTTGGATGGGTAACCGCCTGTTTCTCAACGCGTATCGTTGCTTAAGTAAAGCCGATTCACATCACCAAATGGTATAAGCCTCTGCAAGGTCGGATATGTGTAGATATATTTCAAGTAAGTGAGGCCCAATTCAGGCACGAACTTCACGAGTTTCTTTGGAGGAATAATTTTTTGGCGTCGTCTGTTTGATGAGCATCGGGACCTTCTGTTGCTTGTCTTTATTACTTTTTTCTTAGTACTGAATCATAAGTACCTATATTTGTATAAATTGTATTTTTTTTTTAGGAATTATTCTTATTGTACTTCAGAAATTAATTGAGCTGTTCAAATTTCTAATGTTTCTCTATGAGAAAAATTAGACATACTTGTCGAAACTGAAAGGTGGTTTGGTGACCTTATATTTCATATATGAAACGGATATGAAAAATAACATTGACCGAAAGCAAAGAATCGTTTACGTGTTCTTATCTGGTATTTCATGAGGATTTTTTTTAGTACGAATCACGTAGTTGAGGGTTAAAAGAAAGAAGGCAGCGAGAAAGTTTCCAAACTGAATTAATAATGTATGTGGAGGTTGTGGGTTAGTGTTCGGTAATTAAAAGCTCGCGATCTCCTTACAAATCTAATCACGTCCCGACTTGTACAGCGATGGCATACTTAAAATTCCATTTCCATTTCAATAAAAGTCTATTACCATTTTCAATTGCCGGGGCCCATTATGAGAACGAAAAAAAAAGAACAGGCCGAACGAATTTTAAATTCCCGCCTAATAATTGAAATATTTATGAGACCTTAACCGTAAAGTATTTAATTATTAACATCAGGACAAAAAAGGCTTTATAAAAATTTATAAACCTTTTTCCCGTATCTGTTTCATATATGGAAGACTTGGTTAACACAAACTTTTACCATTCAATTGTGCCATTTACTACTGTATATGTTTTGTCTGAAGCCATCTCTGCACCTGAAGATCAACTTGGTGACATATATGATTCTCGCTGACTTAAAAAAAAACTCTTAAATAAATTTATATTTCAATTAATCATTTGGACACCATTTCAATATTAAATTGATAATTGTATCATATCTTACTTTAAAATGGATCACACTGAGTGCTGTTTCACTTTCCTGAATGACTGCAGTTTCGTCATCAATGAGGCTTCATCACTTCCAATGTGTACGCTACAGTCTTCCAGCAAGTAAAACAGTGCTAAATGTGATCCATAAAAAAACAAGGTATAAAATATTGTATATCTATCTATTGATAGTTGTTCTTAATCAACTTTCTTTCCATATCCGTTTCATATTTGGGAAACTTTCGCTCACTTTAAATTTACACCATTCAGTTTTTTCAGTTACCAATGTCGTGTTTTATGACAAGACATCTCTGCATCAGAAAATCTAATTTGGGACATATATGATTCCTAACGCTTTCCAAGGCAGGAGTTTAAAGACTAAAAGAGACGGCAGCTGTATTATCCAAGGCATATTTTGAATGTTTTTTAATACAAATTTATGAAGTTGATCAGACGATTAGTTTAAATAGAATAGATATACTTATTCAAGACTCTTATTTTGTGCAGATTACTATGAAAAAAAAAAGTTGCATAATATTCTGAGAAATGTGAATTCCTTTTAAAAGAAAATAAATTAAGTTTCTATAAATTTTGTGAGGATATATCTTAGGAAACCTATTTTCCGTAATTTTTATGTTCTGTTATATTACATATATTCTGATAAATCAAGTTTGTTATTCAATTTGAGATATTCTTGAGAGATTGAATGTCTTCTAAGAATTCATCTTGGAAAACATTTTTTTTAACTTTTACTTTTAATAATGTATTAAGTAACATATGTCTATATATTTATTTATTGTTTACATAAAATAAATAAATATATAACTTATTAACTCTTAAAAAATAATAGATGATTGTTGAAGATAGTCTCCATGGAGGCCGAAACATGTAAGTGCTTAAAATGAATCAAAAAAAATATTTTTCATGTGTTAATTTTTTAATTAAAATTAATTTAAAATTATAATTATGCAGTTTCACTAAGTATTGTCAGTTGATAACCTTAATGTTAATGATGAATATTTGTTTAAATATTGGATTTTAATCTTAATAACAAAATCTAACTAATATTTTTATGTTATATATTTATGACCACTAGGCAAAAAAAACACTAGCTGTCTTTATATAAAAATAAATTTGAGTACTGTTGATTTCTTTATTCATAGAAAAAATATTTTTTTTCCTAAAAAGAAAAAAATATATGAAATGTTAGAAATCAATCGTTTTAAGCTAAATCATTCTGTAAATATGTGTGAATTAACGTAAGAAGTAATTAAAATTTTAAAATTAATTTTGATTAAAAATTTAAAAATATTGAGTTTTGATTCACAATTTATTTTAATGATTACATGCTTCGGCCATCCTGAAAACCATCTTCAATAATGAAAAATAAAAAACAGGCAGTGGCTTATATATGCTTATATAGATGTTTTTAATTTTTCATTATTGGAGATGGTCTTCAGGAAGGCCGAAACATGTAATCATTAAGATAAATAGTTAATCAAAACTAAATATTTTAATTTTTTTTTTTTTTTTAAAATAAATTTTAAATTATAATTATGCAGTTTTACCAAGTATAGTCAGTTGATAACCTTAATGTTATTAAGAAATAATTCTTGTACATCCCTTACCTTTATAAGCAACTGTCATTTTATAGTTTAATTATTTTTGAAGATGTACTCCGGGGAGTCAGAAACATGTAATCACTTAAAAATAAATGTGTAATCAGAACTAAATACTTTTATAATTATGCAGTTACACCGTACAATAATTTAAATTGAAAGCCTTTAACGTTAAATATTGTATTTAAAATAAAGAGGAATTTTCGAGTAAAGCGCTGATTAAAAACCTTAAATTGCAACACAGAAAAATTAAAAAGCAGAATCCATATTGTTTGCAACGGAATTAAATATTAAAATTTCAACAAACCGAAATAATTAGCAATAATTACTGTTGTAAAATTATTATTTTTGCCAAAGTTAAGAGTTTCCACCGGAAGATGGCGGAGCTTTTCTTTGCCAGTCTATGTGTTTTAATTTCAGTGAACTAATTGAATATTCAACCTTCTAAGCAAAATAATAGGCCTCCGGGGGCTTTTCTTCAAAGTGAAATAACACAACCTTTTCCCTTTAAAAAAACAGACCCGAATTGAAACAGTTCTTTTGATTCAGAGTAGTAGGAGATTGATTTAGAATAATTAATCAACCGACTCCCGCGGAATAATAATTGATTATTTGTATTAATCAATGAAGTAACGAGTCTTGTTTGCGTTTCAATCACTGGCAGATAACATATGTTCAACTTATTAATTGTAGTCTTCGTAATTATCATCATATCCGTAGCTAACTGTATCTCATATAATCAGCTCAGTATATTGAGATACAGTTCATACCCTTGAACTCTTGTAGAAAATAATCTCGTCTACAGTGCTTTTAATAATTTCATTTATTTTTATGTAAAGGGTTCGCCATCTAACGTTTTTTTTCAATTAGTGCTTATTTCGTGAATGGTAACACTTAGCTCGTGTTTGATTTAACACACAATTAGTTTTATCTTTTCGCTAAACGAATATGGTTGTGTGTACGCTTGAACAACGCTGGAAAATATTGCGACATTACTTTGAAAATCAGCCCATTTTTCTTCGAAAATGAGCAAGTAGTGGCCGTTACAGTCAATGGCGATCGTCATTGGGCCATTTTTGTTCACAAAAATTGAAGAAGAGGATATTGGCAACATTTGATTTCAACAGGACGGCGCTACGTGCCACACAGCCGAAGCTACACTCGATGTTTTGCGCCCCATTTTAAAAAAATTAAGTTATTTGGCGGATCCTTTAGTATAATTTGACCAACGACGATAGCACAATGGTAGCCTGGTTTTCGTTAGATCTAAGGATCTGTAAACCGTTAAGCAACATTGTACGTGGATTAAAACGTAGATAGGTTACAGCCTATTGCTAACCACTTTAAGAACAAATAATACAGTTTCAGGAACATCATGCTAATAATCTTATCTCATGAAAATATGCCTAGGATACTAAAACAACCGTCTTTTCAAGTTCCCAGAAGCATTTTCTGGAATTTGTGGGGAGAAACCATATTTGTTCCCAGGTGGAATATCAGGAGACAACAAGTGAAGGTTATTTATGTTATTCATATATGGCATAATAAATAGTAAAGGTATCTAAAATAACAATATTCTTTTTAATAAAACAAAATGTCGGCTGGGGAGGAACATACCTAAATATCACCAACCCCATTAGAACTGTACAAAAACTTATCATCAAAATCATATTAAAAAAACCTCCCACATACCCAACAGAAAGCCTATTCAATGAATTTAAAGTGCCAACGGTAGATTCATTATACCAAAAATACACTGTTCTACAGACAATAAAAGAAAGGAGAATTGAAAACTGGAACACTCATCACTCTGCTAGGTATATACATAATCTACTAATACCAAAATTTAACACACAACATGCAAAGAATGGTTACAAATACAACGGAATAGTGAATTTCAACAATCTTCCTCCGGAAATAAAAGCGATCAGTGACATGAAAATAATGAATAAAAGGGTAAAACGGTTCTTCAAAAATAAAAAATCAGATCTGACGTAATTGTACAAAAATGAGAAATAAATGATATATATATAATATTTTTATTACATTATAATGTTACTATTATTAAAATGATACTAATGTAAACCTCTCTGTATATGATTCAAGCTAGGTACTAAGTAGTAATTGTATGTATATGATCCAAGCATAATAAGTATAGAATTTATATAAATTGTATAAAATATTTATATTGTTAAAAAGGTATTGATTATATTAAGTTCATTACAATGTGTCTGGTGGAAATTGAGACTTACATGGGTCGAGGCTATTAAAGAATCGAAATATATTTGTAAATGATGCTGAAATTGTCACTTCGATTATAAAAAATTTATAAATATTAATGATATTATTTTATATTCTAAAAAAAAAAAAAATATTTTATTATGTAAAAATGTAAAAAAATAATAATATAAATTATACAACACTTAAATCAAAAGATGAATCCCACGCCACACACAAGATCTACCTTTAAGTGGCGTGGAAAGCGAATTTCCAAAAAAATAAAAAGTAAAAAATAAAATGAATGTAATACTATCAAAAAATCTTAAATGTATCCTATTATATTTGATTAAATAAAAAAAAAAAAGAAAAAAAAAGAAATAGAAACAATAAGTCAAATTTTGTACTTAATTCTTAAGTAAAACTTGCTTGCTTGACCAATTAATTGATTTGAATAAGTAATTTAAAGTTCTATGTTGTAAATATACCTGTATATTTGATTGTATGATATTTTATTTAACCTCAACCAGTTGGTACATAATAATGAATTCTCACTTACAACTTACTACATATTAGCTGAATTAAACTACCTACAGTGTATAAATAATATCACGAGAAATATTTGCAACAATATAAATGATAAAATGACGTCACTGCATAAGAAATTGAAATAATGAAATGTACTAAAGACGTATTATTAATTTATATATACTTTAGAATTAATTCTATATATAGTATCTTAAAATTTTAATTATGTAATGTTAGTATCTTAAAATTTTAATTATATAATGTTAGTATCTTATCAAAATTATGACAATGTATAAATGTGTATATGTAAAATTCTGTATAAATATATAACTGTAAAATAACATAGATGAATCCCACGCCACACACAAGATCTTATCTTTAAGTGGTGTGGTAAGCGAATTAAAAAAAAGAAAAAAAAACAATAAAAAAAAAGATGGAATGTAAATTACTGTGTAAAAAATGTATCTTTTTATATTTGATTAAATAAAAAAAAAAAGATATACTTCGAATTTTATTTGTTAAAATGTTTCTTACGATTTAAAATCATACAATTTTGAACAAAACCAACATTTGTTTATATACTAAATCAATAAACTTTTTTTTTCTTCGTGAGTTGTATTTGATATATCAATTGATTAACTATTTAAATTAAATTTAATAAACTGTCTTATGAATAAACATACCATGTCTATAACTTTCATATTCGCTGCAATTAATACCGTTTTTATTAATAATAGAAATCATACAATGTTCTTATTAGGTTTTATTAAGACAATTAACAGCAAAACATGTTGCTAAGAACCGATATAACTGACTTTATTATGAGTGGGCACTCTCCCCTTTCTGGATAACGATCAATTAATTGGTATTTCCTCGAAGCTCTTAGACCAACTGGATAAATCGTTTTTTACGTAACTTATTGTTGGAATTCATATATGTATATGTTTTGATATATCCTCTCTAAGTTGGGTATCGAATTACTGGGTGACAAGATGTAAGAGCAGGTTAACAATAAAAATAACTTGTTTTTACAGAGTTGCTTTCTTGTCCGACCGATATGACATTCGCCATCCCGGTCGAAAAGTCAACTTACAACTGGCGGAGCACTCAGACACTAGCGCCCCAAGACAGTCGCGGCAAAAAGGAGAATTAAAGATGACAGTTACACCACCATGAAACGTAGCAACTGTCATAAAAAATAAAATGGCGCATGTAAACGCCGCGCAATATTATACAATTAAAACTAACATCATTATATGTGCATGTCAGGCGAGCGAACAAAAATAAGAAACAAAAGATCGTTTTTTGAGGTTTTACGGCATCAGACCAAAAGTATTTTATATATTCATGCCAGACATCACGTTTGAATCGAACTTCTGATCCAACGGAAATGACAAACTTAAAAAAATAATCAACGAAATATGAAATAAATAATGGATATTTTTTCAATGTTTTCAGCATTCACTTTGAGATCCATTATATATTAAAGATATTTGTTTATTTACCTTGTTTTTACATGGATCACGTAAGATAAGTTCTTCGTTTAGGAGACTTAAATTTCGACTCATTCATAGTAAATTCCTGTAATAATAAAGGATGATGCGTGAATGACGTTTCCGGATCAACCCTCTACATGCAGCGCTTAGCATTATGCAGCATGGTAAGCGCCATAAAATTCCACAGATGAGACTTCAGAATTACTATCACAATCTGTCGGTATTCTCTTGTATGGGCTTACATAAAAACTGTGAAACAACAATAAGTGGTGTCCATATGCTCCAAATATCAAACGAATATGGTAAAGAAATAAAGTGGTATATATGCTGTATCAAAAAAGTGGATGAAAAATTGTTATGATAAAAGTAAAAATGTTTTCATTCTACTTCTCTGTAAGCTGTTTTGTTAGTTTTAATTTTGGCGTGTTTAATATTAATCTACCTGAGATAAATCTTTATTTAAAAATTGCGTTAACTACCTGAGCCTTCATACATATTCATCGCGTCGAACAAAAACTGATTGAGCATTTGTAATTGTCTCGTTTATAATTGTAACGATCGATAGCTGCTGAGTAGCGTGGGCCGGAAGGATACTGTCTCGGAATAAAACTAAGGAAGCGTGATTTTTGGCAAGAACATTTTTGAAAAAGAACATTTTGTATTCGCTTCAAACATGCAGCATTCGCAGCATACGTGAAGATGGCAAGTAAAAGAGTAAAATTATGGATCGTACTGTACACAGAAATGTGGGCCAATAACCAGGAAGATGGACAAACAACATCGTTAGTAAAATTTATTTGTTGAGGAAATTTTACAACCGTAAGATTTACCAAAATAAAGGTATTTTTTTCTTAGTAACGAGATTGGAATAAAACATAAAGTGTGCAAACGTAGAAGTAATCTTTTCACATTCTTATTATAATAAGAATATATTTATATATGGAAACCAAGACGTAACAACTTCTCGAAAGAAATCGACAGACGTACACAACTACGATGGGCATCATTTAGAAGAATTAAGTGCAATTGTAAAGGGGAAATTCCATAAAGTCTTAATACTCTACGCGTTTAATCAATGAATCCTCTCAGTATTGACTTATAGAGCAGATACTTATAAATAAAATATTAAAGCAGATTTTACTCATAAAATAAAGGCCACTCAACGTTTCATGAGAAGAGTGACTCTAAAAGAGAAAATCCGATACGAGGATATCCTAAGAAGAACTCAATCAGTTTAGGTTACCCAAAGAATAGGCACACTCTTTGGCTGTGTGATGTAATTAACGGCTTATAAGAAAGAAAAGCATTATGAAAAGTTTAGTGGAGTCCAAGATCTAGCAAACGGAGCATTGTCCGACCCATTGCAAGATGTATATATATATATATATATATATATATATATATATATATATATATATATATATATATATATATATATAATGTCGGAAACAACAGGGTCAGATCCTGTCTGCCCAGAAGTGGGCGACGTCGATGGCGTTACTCTCGGCCATCATCAGGTCTTCCTGGGTGCAGCTACTCGGACATAGCGTATACTTCAGAAGATGTGACAGGGTCTGCTCCATCACGCAGTCACATTCAGTCAGGGGGAGGAAAAAGGAACCTCTGTATGGTGCCCCCTGGAAATGGTTATTTACAATGCTGGCCATCCTTCTATTACGGAAACAACAACACACGCAAAAAATGCAGAAGACGTGCTGACGATATGAGTATCAGAAGAATAGCGGGAGTAGCCTGAATGCAGAGGGTGCGGAATCGAGAAAGATGATGACTCATGCGGGAGGTCTACGTTCAACAGTGGACGGACACAGGCAGATGATGATGATCAACATGTTATAATGTAGAAGAAGGTTTTACTTTTAAGCTGCTTGGCGTGTCCAGGGCTGGGCTCTAAAGCCCGTTCCGTCCATTACGAGTCACGGGTTGCCTAAATTGCAGATACCGTCTGGACGAGCACTGAATTAATTAGCTGGGTCCGGTCCTATGCACAGATACCTGACTATCGTAGCTCCAGCATCACAGGGCATTGCTTAAACGGCACAATTCAATAAAGCGAGACCCGCAGATTGTACACAGGTAACAATTACAGGTAATGTAGAATAAATAGAGTGCGTAATTATTGTGCTAATATATTATGCTTAGGAAACGCAAACTGTTTTTGTCATTTTGAAGTGATTTAAAAACAAAAAAAGTAAGTGGGGATCGTTACACGAGTAAAAAAATTATTGGTTGTGTAATTTTAAATTTGTTCTTTAAGGTTGGCTCAACCCTACCAAGGGCATGTATATAGCTTAGATTTGATAAAATCAATTAAATTAAATCGAGCTTGGTTGGAATTTGAACCGACAGCGTCTGAATGACAAGCAAACACTTTTATCATAGAACTTTGCCGCCCTACGTGTGTGCTTAAACAAACAAATATAATTAATTATTTCGATTTTTTCGATCGACAATTCGTAGTGGAATTCCATATTATCATCGTCAGGTCATTTTCAAGTCAATAAGTAAAGTGAGTGTTGGCTCTATATATAGCAAAGAGTGAGTGAAAAGGTGGATATGAATTGTGTGATGGGTATATGTGTTTGCTTTATAAAGAGCCAACACTCACTTTACTTATTGACTTGAAAATGGCCATTCGACGTGGCCGAAACATGTCGTCTACAAATATATTGTGAAATAAATTCTAAAAATTATTTTATATCCATCTGAAAATATAATTAAACTAATATCCTGAGTAATTTAAATATTACTTCTTTTTGCTGATATAATTGTCCATTCATTTTTGGCTAGCGTTCAATATAGACTTTGTCTGTGAAAATTCTCGTGTCAGTTGAGTAGCTTTAATAAAGTGTGTTCATTAAATTAGCACTAATCTATATATTAATTAAGAATCGTACTGTAATCTGAATCTGAAAGTATTTTTTCAATGATAAATTGCGTCTTTGAAATACAAAGAATGATACAATTTATTTCTCGAATTAAGTTTATTATCGCTTTTACTTTACACTTATCATTCTGACTGAAAACAATGCTTTATTGCGAAAACTGTTTCATGAGTTTCAGGTTCAACGACTTGCTTATTGTAGCTTTGGGACGCGAAATCGCTTACTTTGAAGTAAGTATCTACGTAATTTTTCAGCAGTAATAATATAACTAAAAGCCTTTTCAGTATTCTGAAAATGGATTATATTATGTCAGTATTTACTCATACAAACATAAATAAAATAAATTTTATAAATGGAAAATATGAAGGAGCAGGTTTAGTAAATCATCATTGGCATAATAAGTTAATTATTGAACGTAAGCCTCCATCATCTGTTTATATCTCTTTAAATAATACGTTTTCTGCACCCAGCTTTCTTCGAAATTACTTTTGACAAAGTCAGTGCATCTTGTTGGCTAACAATTCGTTGGCAATTCTTGGACGTCACTTCAACACTTTTTCTCCATTCCGATCGTCATTTATTTGACAGATATCTCCTGTTCATTACCATTTGTGTCCTTATTCTTTCGGTAGTGTCAACTACTCTACTAAGTTTTTATATAAATGAAGAACTAAAAAACATACCTGTATAGTGTACATACGAGCTTACGATTTGATAAGATAGTTATAAGTGTATGCATTTGAGATGGCGTAATGTATTTCCTCACTTACTACAAGACATCATAAAAATAATAAAAAACAAAAAATCTTTTGTAAATATTTTTGGTTAAATTACAAAAAAAAATTTTAAATGTAATTTATGTGTAAAAAAAGGAGGTCTTCTAGTTAGATAAACGTTGTCAGAGAAAAAACATAAAACACGTTGTAAAAGTTCGACTGTCGAAGCACAACTGACCACTCAAAAGCGATAAAAAAAAACGACATTCTTTTCCGATACACCTATTATAAAATAATTTAATGGGTTCGGTTAGGATGGTTTCGGTTTGAGGATGTGAAACTGAAGAAAAAATATACGACTCGACAGTTGAACAGGTGATTATTTATGCTCCAATCAGATTCATACTAACATTCAGTATTTGATACAAACATACAAATTCACAGTAATTATCACCTTATTAGACATTCTCATCAAATTTGGAGAAAAACAAATGACTGGGATTCGAAACTCGAACTGTTGAATGAAATGCCATGTAAGATGATATTTTCTACGAATTTTTATGTCTATAAAATAAATATTACTAACTATTTTTTTTTTAATATTTAACATGAGGTACTGTTAATATGATTATATTGTAAAATTAACGTACTTAATTAATTGCTCAGAGAATATAATTAATGTCATGTAAGCGCCGCTGTTTCAGGATTCCTGAAAGTGGTTTACAAGTCTGTTGCCAAATCCACAGATCACAACGTTATTATTGCGAATTACTGAAATTATTAGTTACATCAGGCTTATTGATCGTTTGTAAGACACAATTTAATTTACAGCAGACACCTGTGGTGGTATTAGACATCAGAGCTCAAGCAGTCATTAGCGTATTAGTAGAAACATTATTTATTGTCTTTATCTTTATCAACCTATATATTAACTGTTAACTGAAGTTTTTTGCATGCGTATTCATATTGGTATTTTTGGACAAGTCCGCTCACGGGTGTGTTAGTTATATACATCGCCACTCGGGCGCTGTGCAAGTGCCTCAGCGCCAGCGAGCGCGCAGAGCCAGTCGTGTGCCGCCCTTTGGCGAGACCATGTTGTATTGTGGCTCGGCCTTATGCTGTAACTAGGTCTAGGCCACAAGTTTGTAAAGTTTAACGTAAAATATATGTCAATGTGCTTCTGAAAAAGTCAGTGTTACTAATATGCTCCAAATCCTGCCATCACGCGACGGAGAAACACCTGTTTGCAAGAGAGGAGGATTTTAATATATTTAAGTGACTCTGCCCTAAGAGATATACACTTTGTGGCTACTTGACAAGAAATCGGGCATTTACCAAAATCACTACTATTTTCAGGGAGTATATGGAGTATATCCATCTCCATCTCTAATGACTGTGATTCTGATATATTTTTTATTACAAGTTCTTTCTCTTTAGCACATCTGTGAAGTGGCCACAATTATCCACACGGGACTCTAACTAGACATACTCGTATCAGTTGCCTTCTCTTCTTCTTCGTGTCAAGGTCAAATTATTTATGCCCATATCTGGGAACATAGATAGCCCGTGTGTTGCCCAGCAATAAGTCTTGAGATGTGCAGCTTGTTGGGCTCACGGAGCAAGATCTTAGGTGTTAGGCGGTCTGCAAGTGTCCACAGTCACATAATAACTCTCTCTGCTGAAGTATTCCCTTCCACTCGAGGTCGTCATTTAATCTACCAACTCATGTTCTTAATCTGTTCAGGGATTTTCAGGTCCACAGTCAAAGTTCTTGCCAGTTGAGAGGTCTTCCTTTGGAGTAATGAAATCCTCTAATGCGACTTGTTGCCAGAGCTGGAGTCTCTCATTTTCAGGGCCGGATGTGAGAGGTGATATGGATCTCGTATCAGTTGCCAACTTGTTATAATTGAAATGAGGACTTTATCTACCTATTTGTTATCAGGTGTGATTTCAATTTCAATTTATTTTCAATTTCAATTTGTTTTATTTTTTATCCCTTATAGAAACATTACAAACTTGAACAACTTAATTTATTTCTGAAGTACAAAAAGAATTAATCATAAAATAATACAATTTGAACAAATAGAGTTACTTATGATTAAGTACTAAGAACAAAGCAATAAAGACAAGCAACAGAAGGCCCCATTGCTCATCAAACAGATGACGCCAAAAAATTATTCCACCAAAGAAACTCGTGGAGTTTATGTCTGAATTGGGCCTCCCTAACGTGAAATATGGGAGACCGAATAAACTGTGCCTCCTTATTCTCAGATATTTATCTGATAAGGATATGAGGTGGATAAACTCTCCTGAATCGATTAGATGATGCTTACCATGTAACGCTTGGCAATGCTCAGCATGTGCAGTGTCGATCTGCCAACATCATAGACTACAGCTCGATATAACGCATCATCCATTTATTAAAATAATTCAATATAAACGAGTAGTGCTCACAAATTTCAGTTTGTCGGGAAAACGCTACCACTAAGCCATACCTTTCAAATTGTAAATTGATTGCCTTACAAATTTCTTCCGCAGGTAGTCTCATATTCTTGTTCGGAAAAAACATAACAAACACAGATCTCCCTAGAAACATTTTTTTAGGCAAAATATTTCACGTTCCAAATAAAAAAATCAACTAACAGCGCACAAAATCTACGAATTATTTGTTTATCTAATCTTTACCTGATTCAGGTGCGCCTATGAATAGGCTGTATCAATTTGCGCTCCTGTAATCCGTTAAATACCTTCCCTGAACTGTGGCTTAACGCCCGATCTAATCAGCCTTAATGTATTCCATTCTTTTGTGGGCCCGGGACGTCTTTGAGGCGATTATCCCGAATTTGCTACAATTAACTACAGACCGGGGTCTGGACATGAAACGATGATTTTTCTCGGTTATTGTATGGAAGGCGATTTTGAGCAATTTTCTGTAACGTGAATTACGCGAGCGATTCGCTTATTAATTACACGCTGAATTGAAAGCCACGAAATGTTACTCATAAGTAAAACGAGAATATTAACAGTATACAATGTCGACAAATCTCAAATCAAATTGCGTAAATATTATAAAAACAAAGTATGAAAAAATGTTTTAGTTCTCATTTTATCGCGTTACACTATTAGATCGGGTAAAAAATGTCCAGTCATGATAAATATTTATAGAAAAAACATTATATTCAAATTTTTATTATTATTTTAAATATGCAATTTAAAAAAATATTGTTCACAAAAAATGTTCGGAAAATAACCATGTTTTTTCTCTTACACTTTCTTCAACCTCTTGTGAGTATCTTAATATTCATAAATCGTGTGGAAAAGATAAACAAACAATGAACCACATTATATAATAAATATGCCAATTTTTACTTTTCTACTTCATCGCCACATGTTTGTATTGTAGAAGCAGCGCAACAACCGTCTCTTGAATATCTCCCAAACTATCGAAAAATATTGATCCTTTTTGATTTGCTAATACTTTAATGATGTCGTTGTGGGAAAATCGGAATTCATTTTGAGATCATCTACGTATATCGCACATGTGTGCTTACGGCGATCGTTTGGTTAAATCCTTTCTATTATTTTAATCCTCTCTTTAAAATTGCATGTAGCTCACTGTGGTGGGAAAACAGTATATAATCTTATTTTATAAGTCATATTTACTAGTAATTTCGAAAATATGGCCATCACAACATATCGCCGACGTTTTCTAACATACAATTGTATGTTTACTGACGTAATCCAGGGCGAGAGCCAGGGAGCATGCAGAATAATAAAGTATTCAAGGCACATTTGATCGTTTCGTTTACAGAATTTCAATAATGAAATCAAACGATTAGCTCAACGTTTCAAAACAGAAACATTTAAAATTGTGGACCAACTCAAAACAACCAGAAACACTCAGTTTATCTAAGCGGTCACCATACATGTATGTTGGGAACCTAGGTCGCGGTTCCGGAATGATGGCGTCAGCTTAAATGGTGATGCCGGAATACAAAGTATCCGGCAATGAGGATAAATCCAAAGACCGGAGTTGAGTTGATACTAATTTACTTGATACAATACCCCATTTTATACCCTATTTTACAACATGAGATAGCATTTATAAAAGTAATATTAATACATTGAATGTCATACACCGCACATTCCTCGATACCGTATTGGACCTTGATCCATTCAATTCGTGTCGTACTCGACTGTATGAATCTAAGATGGAGAGTTTGATTATAACAATTACTTTAAAGAATTTTGGATGCTTAATACAAATAAATAATGTACAAAATAAGGTTTTGAACAAAGTACGTTCTGCGCTTAAAGAACAAAAAACTGGTAATACAGTTAACTGTTATTACAAGTAAGCAATATAGGAGGTTTGATTCATTATTTTTTATTAACTTTAAGCTCATAATTATTGTTGTAGTCTTAAGTTGAGATCTTTCGCATACTACGCGAGCGTTCGACTGCAATACTACACCCCTTGCAATTGTTATTTTCGTAATTATGCATTGCTTGTTAATGGCATGGAATTGTGTTACTTAAAAAAGAGGTCATCGTGATGCAACAGCAGAAGCACTGAGATTGCTTCAACGTCAAATGAAACCCGTCAAAATTATTCTGCATATCATTCCTCGTTCTAATTAAATGTCAAGCCGGCGTGGTTTCTATATGAAATGATTAAAGTGTGAAAAATAATAAAGAGTGTTCTATTTACCAGATCTTAAATTATTTTTATAAGTAATAAAGAATAATATGAAAGTCTGTCAATAATCTGAAAAGTTTGTCATCGTTGAAAATGGAGCTGGAGCGGTTCAAAACGCGTATATTAAGTCACATAAAGAATGCCTCTAAAACATGAAATAAAGACGCAATTTTTAATGGAATTAAATATTAATAAAACGTTTTAATAACCAATAAACAATTATATTTTGATAGAAGTTGTAATTGAGGCATTGAGCTTAATGCCGATTATATGTGAATAGTTTTTAGAAATGCGAATGGAAAAATATTCGCAATGTTTGTATTTTTCCAATACTTCTCAGTAAAATTATCAACGATAGTTTGGTTGATTTTTTTTTGTCTTTGTAGCTGAAGCTGAATCAGGAAGCTTGCATTCTCTAACAAGTCAGCCAAATATTATTTTGTTTGTAACAAAAAATTTAACGGAAAATTCTCACGTAGCCTTCAATGCATCATTTGTACTATCGTTGATTCAAATACAGTAAGCTTGTGAACACATATATTATATCACTTGTACCGAAAACCTTGATATACAATCTTTCGTTTCGTATTTTTGATTGCTTGTCATACATTTATGTGTCCACCATATTGTCATTTTGAACAGTTCCGCTCACGAGTGTGTTAGTTATAGACATGGCCACTGGAGCGCTGAGCGAGAGCCGCAGCCCTGGAGAGAGCCCGATCGAAAGCGCGTCAGTTATGTGCCGACGACCGAGAAGGTCGCATTACGGCCAGCGGCATGTCATTCCGTGGCCGGAAGCTTGTAAAGTTTTAACGTAAGTATAATCAATGTGCTTCTAAAAGAAAGTATGTGTTATCAATCAGCTCCTTTTCCTGTCTTCACACGACGGAATAAAACCTTTTTGAGAGAGAGGAAGATGTTAAAGTACTAAAATTAATATTAGACACTCTGTATAGCCTTACGTTTTGCACGTTGCATATAGAGAATATGGACGCACGATTGCAATACGAGTGCACCGGCATGTGCATTGTCTCATTTGGGTGAAATGCAACTTTTCCTCTACTGGGACTGTCAGCAGTGCAAATCTGCAGCACGAGACTAGTGTTTTAAGCCACTATCTACGGACAAATTAAATATGCAGATGGTGCAAACTTCAAGCATACAATATTGCAACAATTCATCGAAAGCAAACAACAATGCTACAAAGCAAAACAATAGCCCACCCCTCAGTGAGTACAAGACTCCACTTAAAAATAACACGACGCTTATACAAAACTTATTAATTTTTGGGAGTATTTAATTTAATTAATTACCAGTAATTATTTAGCAAACGGTCAATAATAAACACCTACATAGTTAAGTAAAAAATAATCATTCGGCAGTTGAAAAATATCAATCAACAGTAGATAAGCAATAAGTTCAAAGATGAGCGATTCGTTTGATAAACAATAACACTCCTCCGTCTAACCTGTAATCAATGGAACACAGGCGTAAGATTTGTTCACTCAGTCCTTTCTAACGTTATTACCACGGTCGTTGCTCTTCGGAACTTAAAGAACTAATTCCTCCTACACCCACCCACATCGTCTTACACTTGTCGAACATGCATACACGGTTTATGTGTGTCGACCAAGAACTGGCAGCTTCCAAAGTTCTTTCCTTTTGCAACCGGTAAGCTTTGGAATGTTCTTCCAGCGTCTGTGTTTCCTCCTTCCTAAAATCTGGATCTCTTCAAGAAACAGAGATTTATGCACTTGCAATCTCCCCAACCCACACACAAAAACGAACACAACACACGTTTCCCGCATGCAGCGTCCGAGTGTCATAGAGTGAAGAGGTCTTGACCAGCTGTGATCACCTGCATGCGATTACATAAAAAATAAATTGCTGGAAATAATTAATCAATGGTACGATTAGGTTAAGTTAGGTTTCCATTTTATAGGTTTAATCATTCATTTATTTTAAATATTTTTTTACCAATATTGAATATTAATGATATTTTAATTTTTTAACTGAACACATTCATACTGACAGTGGATACTGCTAATTTATTTAGTCTATTGCGGATTAGTTTTATTTCCTGCCAATTTATATAACTTACTGCCAAAACCTTGAATTAATAACGGAAAAAAGAAAAACAGGCCTTTATTTTTGCACGGTCTTGAAAATAGACAGCCACCCAATATATAGAAAAAAAAAAAATACTAAATAATTGCTATTTATAGTGAATTTGTAGTCTGTCAAAATTTAGTGGTTTGAATCCCAGCGTCTGTAGATTATTTTTCTTCGATTTATTGATGAGAGAAATAAAAGATCATCATTGCTGTGAATTTCTGTGTTAGTGTCAAATGATAAATAGTTATCAATTAACAAATTAAAAAAATATGTTAAATAAATACCTTTTATTTTATGCTTGTTTGAATGATGTAAAGTAGCAATGTCTTATTTTCAATTATATGTGACTTCATGATCACTTTTTTGAAATCTTGGAGAAGTGTCTTTTTAGCTTGTGTTTATATACAATTTATTTCGCAATCACTAACGTTTTAACGCTGAAATTGCTATTTTTAATAACATTATTTCAGTCAATAAAAATGATCCAAATACCGTTAATTAAATTTTGGTGATGTCGGCATATTGCGATCTCCAAATAAAACATGTTAATTTAATTTTGCTATGGCCAAAATCTGGATGGTTGCATTAAGCCGTAGCTTTTGGGACTCCAGTTGGGAATGTTTGACTGCAATTGCAAACCTTTTGATTAACAGCCAGGTTTTAATCACACTAATGAGAGTGGCTTTCCAAGGATTTTCCGAAACTGCGGCTATTCCACCATGTTAAATTAATTATTTTGAAATGTGCGCCAGACGCCTTAATTTGGGTATTTAAGTACTTCAAGGCGTTTTCGGTCTGAGTGACGCATTCCTGAAATTCAGGCAATATTCACTGAATGTTGATTTATCTTAACCAGAGCTGTTTTTCATGGAGTTTTTTTATGTAGTAAGCACATACAGGAGAATACCGACAGATAGTGATAGTAATTCTGAAGTCTCATCTGTGGAATTCTATGACGCTAACCATGGTGCATATGGCTAAGCGCTGTTGATCCGCCAACGTCATAGACTACACTCCGAGATTCACGCATCATCCTTATTATAACAGGAATTTATTATAAATGGATGTCCTTCACGGGACAACTTTTATTTACCACCAATCTTGATTAATAGGCTATGACTGATATTTTACGGGTGAAGGAATCAAATTCACACCAACCAGGGGTATTTTAGAGCTCAAATATCGATTAAAAATGCTTTTTTTTTTTAAAACTCCGTCGGGGATTGAATCCACGATTGTTGGGTTGCAAAGGAAACGCTTTGACCATTGAGTTACACCCGCCGGTATTATATATATTTTCGTAAGTGTGAAAGCTTAATTTTTTATAACACGTTTAATTCTGGTAGACAAGTTTCATGAAACATAAATTCAAAGGTATTTTTGTCAGTTTTTTAATTAAAAACTACAAAATGGAAACTTTTTTTATTGAAATATTTAATTCAATTAATGCGCAGTAATTATTTTACAAACGGTCAGTGATAAATACCATGAATGGTAAGTAAAATATAATCATTTGGCAATAGAAAAGTATCAATCGGCTGAAAAATAACAAACTGACACATTGGATACTGCCAATATATTTAGTCTACTTCTGATTTAATTAATTCACTGCCTATTGATTTTATATTCTGCCAAAACATTTAAATTATAATTGAATAAAAAAATACAGGCTCTACAAAACCACTACTTTTATCGATTAATATACCGTTGGTAAATTAATCTGCATTAAATGATGTTTAAGAATTGTGTTGTTTTTAGTAATAACTGTTTTGGATTATAATATATTGTCTATGTTTAAATTTTTATCAAGAATTTAATACTTTAAATAAAATATCCTTCCCAAGTGTGAATAAATACTCACAAATGGTTGCTGTTGTATTTGCAACAATTTGTTACAATAAGTGGCTTATGAAAAAGAAAAATATCTTTGTGAATCGTTGATCATACTTTTAGATGGTATATAAGTGGTAAGATTGTTTGAATTTATAATGAATAACGATATAAAGGAACAAAAAGTGGCTACATTCTATTATAATCTTTTTAAGAGCCAATCTGAACTTGGCTTTGACGTATTGCATGCTGCAAACTGTCATTACATAAGATTATTTTTTATTTAAGACTTTAATCTGCAACCTTCCTGAAAAACTTCAAGCAAAGAAGCAAAGCACTCAGTAGAGCAGCTTTGTGATTCAAAGCTTCAATTGTACAAAACGATCTGTGGAAGCTTGTGACAAGCAATTTTAGTAAGAGAGTAAATTGGGGATTGAAATTAAAAAGCTTTATAGCATATAAAGAACATGAAAGGTGTACTTGTTTCTTAATAATGATTATGACCATCTGTTTGCCTGCAGGTAATTGTTTTGCCCCAGAGAGCAATAATGCCAGTGACGTAACAAGCGTGTGTAAATTAATGAAGCCTTAAACATATTTAATTAAACGAGTCGAGCATAGAATGGAACAACTAATTGTTTTGAAATAATATTGTAATTGTTTGGTTCCGTGTTTCTAAAATCGTTAAATTAACACGAGTGATTCATTCATTTTCCGATTTATTCATACAACATGAAAATCAAGTCACCTTAAAGCACAGCTTTCAAAGATTAGTAATTTATTTTAATTATGAAAAGCTTAATCGTTAACGCGGAAAATAAAATTTATACTCCCGCAGCATGAATATGGAAATTTAATAAAACAATTAAATTTATTAGATAATTGATACGTACAATTACATACAATAATTATTAATTAAATATACAGATACTATACATAAAATTCTATTTTTCAACGCGTCAATCCAAGCACAAAAATAACGGCAGAAGCGGGATGCGAACCGCGGACCTTGGAAACCAACTATGCCCAGGTATTCATACCGCTCGGCCAACTGCACCATTGCTATGCCTAGACTGACTCGCGTTGAAACTAGTATTTATATCATTGTTATCATCGTACGATAGATGTCGCTATAGTATATATTCAAAATATGTATATTTTTATTATTATTCAATCAGTCTTCATTTATTCACAAGCTTAATATTATAACTTTCCGACAGTCTATTTATTTTAGTAAGTACCACTCGGGTCTCGAACCAAACCATAGACTGAATGGATGAGAAACAAAAAGAAGAAAACAAAAGGAAAAGAAAAAGAGTCAGTCTAGGCATAGCAATGGCGCAGTTGGCCGAGCGGTATGAATACCTGGGCATAGTTGGTTTCCAAGGTCCGCGGTTCGCATCATGCTTCTGCCGTTATTTTTGTGCTTGGATTGACGCGTTGAAAAATAGAATTTTATGTATAGTATCTGTATATTTAATTAATAATAATATTGTTATATAGTCAATGATCTATAAAAGTAGATTAGAATATTGAAATAATAAAATATTATTCTAATAAAAATTAAAAAAATTCATAACATACAATAATAGTTGAGTACATATAAATTCACAGGAAACATCATATTACATGATATTTCTCTCTTTGATAAATCTGAGAAAAATAAACGGCAGCCGCTGAGATTAGAACGACAAACCTTTGCAATCAATGTTCATTCTGTACTCGGCGTAGTCTACTGTCACTTGCTTAGCTCACTGAGTAAATAAATAAATGCGAAATATATGATTTATAGGCATTGTTTATAGACGGCGCTTGCCTTAAATATTTGTATGAATATTAAATATGAGGGCATAAAAATTTGTTCTACAAAATCCACCAACGTTTTAAATGGTTTTAAAATTTAAATTAAATCACTTCATCAAAATTGTGCATTAAATGATAATTAATTAATTTTTAGTTTTTTCAAATACTTAGAAATCAGCGTTTGGTTATGGGTACACCCTAAAACCACAATAACGTGGTTCATGTTAAATATATTTAAAATATGCTCGTAGAAGTTTATATTTTTAACAAAACAGCGTTTTAAAAACTTATAAAGTTAACAATGTAATGTTATCGTAAAATACATATTATTAGAGTATTTTATTTCAGTGTAACATCAAAGAAATAAAACATAACATACAGCATTGATAATATTATCGTAGTAATCTTAACTTCAATCAAGTTGTAACATATCAGTTTTAATAAATGTCTTCGAATAGATTGTACCTTTACTTCATGAATATGATAAAAAAGCAAATATTCTCAGTTTATTATATTACGTGCGTAGGAATATATTTACCGATACTACATTGACTACATTGGTTGAGAGTTCCGGGTAGAATCTAGTACAAGCTATGCCTCTTAGCTTATAACGCACTCGATGGAACTGCACCGGGATATTTGACAGAACTGATCAAGCCTTTGGAGATAAGCGCACGTGGAAAAACACTCAGATCAGCCAGAGCAAATAAAAGCACCCCGCAGCTGACGGGAGGTAGTCCTAGCATGGTCTTTGGCAATCGTTCTTTCAGCTACGCGAAACTTATGGCCTGGAACTCGCTGCCGGAAAGCATAAGAACTTAAAGTGGAGGCATAATTCAGAAGCAGACTCAACATCCATCAGAGAGGCAAGGAAACGCTTTTAGAATGACCATTTGGTCATAAAAAAGCGCTATGCAAATATTGATATAATAATATTTCTTCAATATTCTTAGCGATGAAGATATAATCGATTAGAAAAACGTCACTTAATATGTTGTTTGTTATAAGTTTTTATGTGTTGAAGTACTCTCAGTGAAAAGTATTTTTTATGCTCAGTGAAAAAAACCCACCATAGTTTGTTGTGAGCGGGTTGAAGCACCAGTCAAAGAAACTTGTTTACAAGGGATGTTTTATGGGAAGCAGTTTACTTTGCATAAGACAGGAAGTGTTCAGCCGCAGGCAAAACATTTGCTTGGCTTGTCAGTGGGTGGCTGAAGAATCCAGAGCACGAAGGCACTGAAAAAGAGGAATCAAAGCTTTCCAGAAAAGCTCGTGGACAGTTTTATTCAGCAAAAAAGAAGATTGAAAATGACACAAGAAAACATCACATAAAATAAATATAAAGTACCTTATGTGAGAAAGTAGGAAATATTTGAATACATATTTAAGGATGTTTGGCACCACGTTAAAAATACTCTTAAATTTTGTTTTTTAAGGTATGGTAAACATAAAATGAAAGGTTTTAAGAAAATAAAAAGTCATTTTCCTTTTTTTCTTCTTTTTATATATTTGTGAATATTTATTGAAAAATTGTTTTGACATATTCTTTGAAACGATCCAATAAAACAGTTTTTTGTAATAATACAAAGAAGAACATTCTTTTAAAAGAGTTCTTTATAAAAATGATTAAAAAGAATTAAAAAAAAAATTTTTATTCCAAAAAAAAAGAGATGAAATGTTTTTTTTTATGTAAGCACATACAGGAGAATACCGACAGGTGTTATAATAAATAGGAAATCTGAACTGTGGAATTCTATGATGCTTACCATGCTGCATATGGCTAAGCGATGCATGTGAAGTGTTCATCCGCCAACGTCATAAACGACAGCTTGAGATTCACGCATCATCCTTATTACTACTGTAATTTACTATGAATGAGTTGTCTTTACGGGACGACTTTCGTCTACCACCAATTTTAATTGATAAGCTATACTGGCATTTTACGGGTGAGGGATCAAATTCACACCAACTGGGGGTATTTTTAATTTCAGAAATCGATTACAAATCCTTATATTTTTAATCTCCATCGACGATCGAACCCACGACCTCTGACTTGCAAAGCAAACATTTTGACCATTAAGCTATACCCGCCGGCAAATAAATAAATATATTCGGAAAGTACGAAATGGCGTCGTGTGCAATAACTTAAATACCTTTTGATTATCTTGTCCGTAAAATGAGGTTTACTCGACCGCTTCTTATTATGCACGTATGGCTGAATATAAGCCAGCGATATTATGTAATGGTCCCTGAACACGCGACTGAAAATACTGAAAAAGCTCCTTTTCAGGCAAAGAAGAAACGGGAATATTATAGAAACTTACATGGTAAGAAAACGTTATTTTTTACGTAACCACATATATTTCGGGAGCATCGAGCTAGTTATCCAAAATTAAAAAATCACCTTATAATATGTCCCTTATACTACAACAGTCTTCTCTTCTAATTTCTGGTGTACTGCTTTGGGGGCCATTGGATAAATTTTATGTTCCCATGTAAGCATTCAGGTGCAGATAGGATTGACGATAAGGTATGGACAGTTGGAGCTGACAAAATTAGGTGGCGGCAATTTTCAGTGACCATATGTTCCATATATGTAACGGTTATGGAAATAGAAAAAATAATATACCGACAAGTGGTGATGTATACACTATGTCTTTAGATTCTATGTCGCTTTCAATGTTACGCATATTGCTAAGACACTGTACGTGGAGTGTTAAACCGCCAACGTCATATACACCAGCCCTATATTCATGAATCAATCTCTTATTATAGGAATATAATTTTAATGAGAGGTGTTTACGAGATCACTAATATAATAAATGCAATATCAAGTTCATATTAAACAATATGTGTATTTTTACAGAGCTTAAAATTTGATTAATAATCTTCTTTTTAACTCTCCATTAGGAATAAAACCCTTACAACCTTTGCCTTGGTAAGCAAACGCTTTGACTATTGAGCTTTACCCGCCAGCAAAGTGGCCGCTAATACTAATACATATGAACTCATAGAAAATGCTCTGATTATGATACATAAAATATCTTCATTACTCGTAATTCGCATGAAATTGGAAATTATTTGTATTTTCAATCTGACAATTGTTCTTGTAAAACATTTTTTTACAAGTCGATGATTAAGCTTGATTTTTAATCTTATTTTTTGTGTTATAAGATCGATAAGAATAAAGAAAAGGGTTTTCTTAAGTCACTATTAAGGTGAGCTTTGAATCTGTGCTCAAAATATGCTAAGCTTCAATTCGGCTTCGAGACGTTTAAGCCATCGAATGATTTAATTTCAAGAAAATCTACAAATTGTTAAATTCAACACCGGAATTTCAGGAAACTTCCGCTGAAAAGAAATACGAGGTTGACTTAAGAAGTGAATTTATAATTAAAATCTTTGGTTACGGAATAATAATAAATTGAATTGTTTGATTATAATTTCAGAGCAAGGATATATTTATTTATAACGTCAACTTTTGTAATATTAAATGTTTCATTACAAATTTACCTGATGGAAAATTAAGTTTCTTTTTTAATGAATTGATACTGACATCAGCAGTCTTCCTGACTGTTACCGAAAACCTCGATATACAATCTTTTGTCTCTTATTTCTGTTCGCTTGTCATATATTTATATATATATTATATATATATAAATATATTGGGACTAGTTATATAGACCACCGCATGTGGCGCCAGTGCGACAGCCCATTAAGCCAGTCGGGTCCCGCCCGTCGGCGAGAGCATTTTGTATTGTGGCTCGGCCTAATCCTGTGACTAGGTCGAGCCCTAAATTTTTAATTATTTATTTAATGAAGTTTTATAGTAAATATATGTCAATTTGCTTCTGAAAAAGTCTTTGTTTTGCTGACCTGCTCCTCATGATACCCTCACGTGACTGAATAACAACCTTTTGAAAGAGTTGAGAATGTTAAAACATACAAATTAACTGCATAAATCATATTATATGATACTTTTTACATCAACACATAGAAGAAAAATAAATGGTGGCTCCAATACCAATTCCAATCACGTTACCTTTTGAAATGTTTTTTCTGTAGTAAGTCATTGGACTGATGCCATTTACTTCGCTCACTGAGTAGAAAAATAAACTCGTTCTGTATTATTGATACGTATTAATAAAAAAATGATTTTTTTATGTAAACACATATAGGAGAATACCGATATATGGTGATAGTAATTCTGAAGTCTCATCTTTATAATTATATGACGCTTACCATGGGTGCATATGGCTAAGCGCTGAATGTGGAGTGTTGATTCACCAAAGTCATAGACTACTACAGGCTGAGATTCATGCATCATCTTTATTATTACAGGAATTTACTATGAATGGGTGGTCTTCACGGGACGACTTTGGTCTACCACCAATTTTAATTAATAGTCAATGACTGTTATTTTACGGGTAGGGGATTAAATTTACACTGACTGGGGGTATTTTAGAGCTCAGAATTTGTTTTAAATAATGTATCTCATATGGTAGAAAAAATGTAATCATTCTGAAATGCTAAAAAATAATTAAATTTTGCTTTAAACTGATAACCTGTTCTTTACTAAAAAATCTTTACTACTTTGTGTGGCAATTACATGATCTATGTTATGCAAGAAAAACAACACATTTTATAACATGGAAAAATTTCTTACCAAACAAAACTGTACAATAAGTTAATTACTTTTTCGATTATGGATCATCGATCATCCATTCAGTCTGTAGTTCGGTTTGAGACCCGAGTGGTACTAACTAAATAAATAGACTGTCGGAAAGTAATAGTATATATATAAAAAAAAAACTTGTGAATAAATGAAGACTGATGGAATAATAAAAAATAATAATATACATACTCTGAATATATACTATAGAGACATTTATCGTTAAGCGATAGTAACAATGGTTTAAATACATCATCTTTTGCGTATCTGTTCAGGCAGACAAATAGTCGAGTGGACAGTGCTGTGTGTAGAATGGAGCAAAGGTTGCAAGGCTCGTGGTTCGCGTCTGCCAATTTTTTTTTTAATTTATGCGTTTAAAATTTAATGTATAATTGTATGTGGGTATTTAATTACTAATATATATACACAGAAGTTATAATAAAGTACTTTCAACTAGGCTTAAATCATTGTTTTCTTATTATAAACAGCAAAATTCAGCTAAATAAAGCATTTTTTTAATTTTGTATATTTTTCATCGTTTTCTTCCAAAATTATTTTCCATAAATTTACCCCATTTCAAAAAACCGGTATGAAAATATTGTTGCAAATCGTCAGTTCTGACGTGAAATGTTTCAGTTTTGACGTGAACATCGATGTAAGCAACAGCACCGAGGAATATAAGTTTATGCGATGAGTTTGAAGCATAACAGAAGCCAACGCTGCAGCCAAAGTTATGAATATGGATGATTCGGCTAAAATGTGCGGCTGAAAGCTGAAAAATGGTAGAAGGTACTCCTGTTTATTTTACACAAAAAAAAAACATGTTTATTTTTATTTTTAATGATATATAATGATATCAGATTGATATAGCTCTTTTAGGCTGATGCTGTAAAGCCTCGAAAAACGATCTTTTGCCTATTATTTTTTTCGCTTGCCTGACATGCACATCTATTAATGCATGTTTTAATTATAAAATATTACACGGCGTTTGCAGACGCCATTTTATTTATTATGAGAATTGCTCCATTTCATGTTGGTGCAACTGTCATCTTTAATTTGCTTTTTTTCGTGACTTTCTTGGCGGCGCTAGATTGTCAATTCACTTGCGCCCGGCTGGCGAAACGCCCTACTAGTCGGGCGTAGAAACCAAGTCTTTATTTCAAATAAACGCGAATTTAGCTTCGAAAACAAGTTCTTTTTGTTGTTAATCTGCTTTTCATCCTGCCACTACGCGACTGATTAAAATCCTTTTTACAGAGAATAGGATGTTAAAAAATGCGCACAGGAAAGCACTAGTGGAAGTTTTCAGTCCTTATGGGCTGCTAAGCGAGGATCGTCTGGATCTGTAATAATAATGTACAGAGGTTGTGTACGTGTAGTGAATAAATATTTTTTATGTATTATAACTGCTCTTTATAGACTGGGCCGTCGCCATATTCTTACGACGACCGACATCATAAGTCAGTAGTCCCACTAAAGTTATAGACGAAATAATCGTTGTTCTCCGGTAGCGCCATCAGCACAGACAGCCGTAAAACAAGGAACTACCTCCACGCTGCCTTCCGTTATTCCGGTATCTACCACCGCATGAGGAGTGTCATAGTTGCGGCGATCTTGCAGTTAGATCGATTTCCTGAAAAAGGGCTACCCTCATCATACTTTAGTTATGGGAGCGAACATGAAAATGATGACGATGATGATGTATTTTGAGTGAAAATATGATCAAATTGCTTAAAAAACTGGAATTGCTAAAAGTTCCAAAAAGCATTTAATGAAAGAATTTAATCGTATTTTAAGTGGGTTAATAAACTTCATTAGTAAGCTCCATTTTACTAAAGTACATCAGTTTTGGAATAGGGTTTCCTGAATAAAGGGATAAGGCATGTATAAGTGTGACTAAGTGCCACTTGCTGTTAGAAATGACAAAATTACAGCGTCGCAAAAATACATCTAAAAATACAAAAGCGGCAGGAATTTTAAATGCAAATAAAAAATACAAGCAAGAATCAGAAACGTTCCATTTTTTGAATTTAAAAAATGCGACAAAACAATTGAATTAAAAAGTTAATAATAAAATACAATATGAACATAAATATTATTGGCATTTGGTCAAAAACTTTGCCTTCTTTTAATATTGATTTTGTTCCCACACATACAATAGCTTAGTACCACGAAACATGTACTTTATTGAAAATAATGGTATGCGAACCGCGGACCTTTGGAACCAACCATTTGGCCCAGGTAATTATACCGCTCGGCCACCGGCCAATTTCTTCCACCTGAGATGTCTCGTCTCTGATATTCTATATAAGTTATCATCGTATGATAGATGTCGCTATAGTATATATTCAAAGTATGTATATTTTTGTTTTCTTATTATTCAATCAGAATGCATTTATTCACAAGCTTAATATTATTATTTCCGACAGTCTATTTATTTTTTGGTGGCCGAGCGGTATAATTACCTGGGCAAAATGGTTGGTTCCAAAGGTCCGCGGTTCGCATACCGCTTCCGCCGATATTTTTTCTGAATGATTCGACTCGTTTAAGGATTTTTATGTATAGTATATGTATATTTAATTGCTTTTAATATCGTAATATAGTCAATGATCTATAAAAGTAGATTAGAATATTGAAATAATAAAATAATATTCTAATAAATAATTTAAAAAAATATCCATAAAATGAATAAATGTATATTTTTTTATATATTTTTTAAAAAATGATTCATTGATTATATGGAGTATTTTTTTATTCACATATTTCTGAATTAATATAGTTATATCAGCTGCCATGATCGTTACCTTACATTCAGTCATCTCTGCATCCAAAATTCTGTACTGTAGCGGACGAAAGTAAGTAGGTTAGATAAAAAGTAGCTGTAATATATATGCAAGGATTATTATTTAAGCCATTTATCACGTATTTGTCCGACAATAAATTGGGTGATTAGCCTGAAATTTTTAAAATCATTACAAAATTACCTTATGATATTTATGTATAAAATTTTATGTACATAAGACGTCATTTTTATTGTTTCAATTTCGATTCTCTAGCGCTCTGTATTGTGTCACCACTCATACTGATTATGTTTTTTCTTGCACAACATATGTGAATGATTATAATTAATACCTATCATTACAAACATTATTACTTGAAGGACCATTGCATCATTTTTCTAGTATGTTTTTTAATCCATATTTATAAACGAATTGAATAAAATTATTTTGTGAAGAATAAAGAAAAATAAATAATTGAAAAAAATCATACTTATCTCTTTAACCCACATATTGCTTCAATTATGTTATATATATTACATTTTGTATATTAAATTACCGACTCAAACTAGAACCTTATCAAAATAATGTGAAAAAAGACAAGAACAGCTACTGCCGAAATTGTTTTTTTTTATTCCCTCAAAAAAATATGATTCAACTTCGCAACTGAATTACGACTAAGCATATTAAATAAAGCCATGTTTCATTTCTTGGCGACGGTCCCCTTCGACACGTACTTTATTAAAAGTCTCCAACGATAAAAAAGACAACTCTTTATTCTGCCCTTAAGACCTTCTTCTTGTAATGTAGCTTTTTGTTATTCAGGAACCGTAAAAAGGGCACAAGATTTTGAGTTTCTAATTTAATTTATTTTTAATTGAATTTATAAAAAAAAAAAAAAAAAGAATGTTTATTTACAGTGTAAAAATTAAATAAATAACCAGCTTAGGTCCACTGTTAACCCTCTAAACATAAACGTCATTATAAATATTTATTTATTAACCTTGTTTTTACATGCATCACGTAAGATAAGTTCTCTATTAGGAGACTGCGGTTTCGAATAACTAGTAGCCTTTCTTAATCCATCACTTGTTAAGAGATAACGAAACTGCGGTCTCCTAAAAGAGAACTTATCTTACATGATCCATGTAAAAACAAGGGAAATTTAAAAATATTTATAATTTTTAATGGATCTCAAAGTGAATGCTAAAAACATTGAAAAAATTAACGTGATTTTACAGAAAAATAAACATCTCTTTGTTCAAATTATTTTATAGTGAAAAATAATATTTAAATGTATATTTTTTCGAGCCAAATTGTAAGCACGGTTCTTATTTGATCATCAAATTAAGGGAACAATGAATGAAGTCCAAAGCATGAATATATAATTAATCACTGCCCATTGCTTGTCGTTGGTCGAATTATACCGCCGCTTAGAAGCAAACGATAGACGGGAAAGGAGAGACGGCTAAATATGTTGAGTAATAAACATCTAAATGTACGTCGGATGCTAGAGCTGTTGTATCTCTTAAGTTTCTAGGTTCCCATTTCAAAGGGAGAGAGCATGAACAATGTCAGACCAGGCATGAGAAGTAAATAAAAATATCCAATTTACTCTGCAGTCAGTCTTCAGACTTTTTTTATGTAATCGCATGCAGGAGAGCACAGCCAGTCAAACCAGTGCACTATATGACACTCAGCTAGGAAGGCTGGATGCTGCATGCGGGAAACGTGTGTTGTGTTCGTGTTTGTTTGTGGGTTGGGGTAATTGCAAGTGTATATTTATCTGTTTTTTGAAGAGATCCAGATTGTAGGTAGGAGGAAACACAGACGCTGGAAGAGTATTCCAAAGATTATCTGTTAAGCAGATTTAATGGCCACCAATTATTTTGTTCACAATTTTTGCTCATATTTTTGATGAAGGAATGTATCTCCAACTCCTTTTAACACGTGAATTCGATTCTAATAATTTTCATAGGTCCTTTCTTTTTAAACACTTTTGTGCAGTAGTCAAAATTTCTTAGAAAGTACTCCACTGGACTCATCAGTAGTTAACTGATAATAATAAAAATGAGCGCATCATCAAGGAAACTTCATTGTTCTACGGTGTGATGCGGGTGTGATGTAGGTAATGTCCATTCATTAAAGGATAGACACGCTTTCTTAAGGTTTACATCTTGTAATGATGTTTACATAATAAGCATATTTTTGCTCCATTTTCTTAGAACGAGTTGAGAGTATTTGCAAGTAATATGTGTATGTCCTCTCTTTTTTACTTTAAAGTCAAATCTTCATATAATGAAAAAATAACAGAAAACAAGAGCATACAGCAAATAAAGAAACAAACATTGTATACATTTTGCTTTGTTGCTGTTGGTATTCGCGATTCAAAGAAATCACGAAAAGGTACCCAAATGGATGTAAGAGGCAAAGCTCTTTGAAGACGTGTCCTGGCAACACTTATTCTGAAACTGTGATACACAATGTTGAATGAAATATATCACATGATTCCAGAATTGTTAATACTGTTTCATAACAATCTTTTACCACGTTGTCATTAGATAAAAGTAAATGGTATAAATTTATCCGTATTCCAAAGTAGATCAACACCCAAAAACTCATAATAAAAAACCTGTAAGTATATTATTTATGACTCTAAAAACCTTCTGAAAAGCAAAATACTAATGAATTAAAAGATACTAGCTTTGATGTTTAAATGAAAGAGCTAGAAATCTATTGACATCTATCGTCTTATTAAAGCGACTCCAGCTCACCGGGATCGTCATTGGGATGCGTTTTGGATGGACGAGGAGCAGGTCGCCAAAGAAAAGAAGTAGTCAAGGAGTATTTTACGTAAATAAAAGAAGACTAACAATATTCGGTATTCAGTCCGGGACACAGACAATTCTGTGGACCTCAGACGAAGACTGACGCGCGGTGGCAGTGAAAGACTGCCCCCGAATATTCATAGCGGCCATCTATGGAATTATCCACTCTACATGATGAGGCTTCAAAACAAATTGCGTGCACTATGCATCTTGTAACTAATTTAATTTAAAACTACTTTCGGAGGTTAAAAAAGTGAAATAAGATGTCTTGTTTTTTGAAAACAGTAATTGCTTACATACATGATTAACAAAAATGTTGAATAGCTTCTTCTTCGTAGTATCTGCAAATCAATCCGGTTATCCTTTTTGATAATGCTGAGAACCTCATTCTGGTTGACGTGGTCTCTAGGAAATTCCGAGAATTCTTCTGTACGACCACATCTTAAAGGCCTCTAGTATTTTTTTATCAATTTTAGTCTCACAGCCGTACATCAAGATGCTCCAAGCAGATATTTTGGCAAGTTGCTTGCGGAGCTTTTAACTAATATTTTTTTGACTCAAGAATGATTTTTAATAGAACGCTAGCCTTGCTTGATGTATGCGTCTGTTGACTTATCTTTTTGTTCTTGAACAAAAAGAGAATTGCTATAATAGCAATAATAAACTCTACAAAAAATAATTTATGTTTTTTTTTTGTTTCTATTTACACGAGGATTATATAAGTAAGACTAACAAAAAGTTTTGTCAAGGTAACACTTCTTGGTGTGAGATATTTTGCCTTTATTTCCTCTTAAATTTTTCAGTTTTAAAATGTCCAAATTTCATATATTTTCAAAGCTTACGTCGAAAATTTGTCTCTAAGGGGCAGTGTATAATGCATATTTAAAAGTGGCCAACGTCTCAAAAACTTTGAAAAGCTCCACCATAGGCTGTTGTATTATTTACCCGCAAACTCATAAAAAAGTTGAAAGCCCCGGAGTTATTGTGAAGCAAACAGCTTAAGGGGAGAGTGATTTGGAAGCTGACTCTGCTCATACGAAAACCTTTTGTCTACATGGGATATTATGATACGATATACAGGGTCATATGTTCTTAGCTTTCAATAAAAAAGCCAAAATTCTTGAGTCAAAGAATATCTCTTTAGGGCTCCGCAAGCAACTTGCCAAAACACTTGTTTGGAGCATCTTAATGTATGGTTATGTATGGGTATGGCTATGAGAGATGGTGCTTATCTGAAAGTGATAAAAAAAGACTAGAGGCCTTTGAGATGTGGTCGTACAGAAGAATTCTCGCAATTTCCTGGAGAGACCACGTCACGAACAATGAGGTTCTCAGAATAATCAAGGAAGATAGGCAACTAATTAGAACCATCTCAGAGAGGCGAGCTCGATGGATCGGCCACATCATGCGCCACGATGGTCTTCTTCACGATATTGTAGAGGGGATGGTTGAGGGTAGAAACTGTAGAGGGCGCCCTAGACGGGAGTATTTGCAGCAAGTATTCGAGGACATGAATTGTAGTGCTTATGCTGAGCTGAAAAGGGTTGCGGAGGACCGAGAGGAATGGAGATCGAGATGCAAGATTCTGTTGCTGCAAACCAATCCACCGAATTGATACTACGAAGAAGATGTTCTAGATGCAAATTACTAAAAAAGTAAGTTTTTCAAAGTAAAAAAAGTAAGAAATTAATCTTAATCAATTTATCGCTCTTCGATTGCGTTTGTAAAATATTTCTTTCTTTTTTTTGGGCTTTTTTCAGCGATCTAGTTCTAGGAAGTAGATTATGACATCCCCCGTTTTAAAAAAAGGGCGACAACCAGTCACGGATTCGTTATGTGGCCGCATGGAGAAAGTATGCAGCAGCAGTTCGCGAATCAAAAAACTTGTTTTTCAAGCACAATTTGCATTCATTTTCAATAAAGACTTGATTTCAGACGGGGCCCTGTGACATGTAAAGCTACAAATATCATCGTGGCCATGTCACAAATTAACGATGCCAGTTGAACCAACATGAAATGGAGCAACTGTGAAAACAAATAAAATGGCGTAAGCAAACGCCTTGTAATTTTATATACTCGTAATTAAAACTAAAATTATTAGATGTGCATGTCAGGCGACCGTACAAAAATAAGAGAAAAATATTGTTTTTCGAGGCTTTTGGCATCAGTCTAAAAGAGCTATATCAAGCTGATGTGAATTTATACTTAACATAGTTTCCAACTGTCTTACTGATATGTGTTTCATCCTTCCTAAAACCTGGATTTCTTCAAGAAACATATAAATATACACTTGCAATCTCCCCAAGCCACACACAAAAATAAACACAACAAATGTTTCCCGCCTGCAGCGTCCAGCCTCCCTGACTGAGCATCATAGAGTGCACTGGTCTTGACCGGCTATGCTCTACTGCATGCGATTACGTAAAAAAGGTGGACTTTCGGGTACTAAGGTATCTTGGAACAAGTTATTGACCGATAAATAAACTAAGTGGCAGAAATTTGTGATTAGTACATAATTCAGATTTTGTAGGTAAAAAATACATCAGATGATAAGCCCAATAATTGTGATACCTGAATCGTTTCGTCATAAAAAACCATTCTACCTAATCAAAAGTTGCAAGCAATAGATCAAAAAACCACACGATTACATTTAATATTGAGTGATGCATAATGAACACAAATTTCGCGTAAAACTCATATAACAAGTAGAAAATTTAATCACATTTTTCAAATATTTTTTTTTGTAAGTATTTAAATACACACATAAAATTAAACATTAAATTTTAAGCGCATCAATTCATTCAGAAAAAATATCGGCAGATGCGGGATTCGAACCACGAGCCTTGCAACCTTTGCTCTATTCTACACACCACGCTATCCACACGACCATTCTCCGCCTGAGCCAATACGCGAAACCCGATGTATATAAGTCTCTGTAGTATACATTCAGAGCTTTTAATTTTTTTTTTGAGATTCAATCAGTCAACAAATCACAAGCTTTTTATATTATTATCAGTTTAGTTAGTTTAGTTGAATTTTTTCGTGTTTCCATATTGACTTATTAATGTAAGAATTGTGACTTTTTCAGCCACTCTGTATGTCAAGATGTGGTTTCAGTACTAGTCTGTCTACAGCCTGTGAGACAATACATGCTATCGCACGTAGTTATAGCAGTACAGTCTTGGTGGCGTTTCGCAAGAAAAATTGATGCTCTAAAGATGGTACGTGTTTTTGCTTCATTCATTTCTTGAGAGTTTTGCGTAATGTTTGAATAGGCTTTCCTTGCAGAAAAAAAAACTCTTTCAAGGCCTCTCTCTGGCAATAAAATCTTTAAATATATATCGATATACGGGTATTGCGAGAAGCTTATGCTTTTTACAAGTCTGTTTTTTTTCGTTTATTTGAGTTGATTTTGTTTTTATTTGTTTTGTAGAATAATAAATACTATTTTTAAATACCAACGCTTTTATTTTATTTTTGTATGTAAACGCATACAGGAGAATACTGACAGATGGTGATAGTAATTCTGAATTCTCATCTGTAGAATTCTGTGACTCTAACCATGATGCATATAGCTAAGCACTGCATGTGGATTGTTAATCTGCCACCGTCATAGACTGCAGCCCAAAATTCACGCATTATCCTTATTTTACAGGAATTTACCATGAATGAGTTGTCTTCACGGCATGATTTTCGTTTTCTTCCAATTTTAATAATAGGCTATGAATGGCATTTTACGGGTGGGAGATCAAATTTACGCCAACCGAGGGTATTTTAGAACTCAGAAATCGTTTAAAAATCCTTTTTTTTCAACCTCCGTCGGGGATCGAACTCATGACCTTTGGCTTGCAAAGCAAACTCTTTGACAATTGAGATACACCCGTCGTCTTATAACAATCAGTAAATATATTTTTTCTCATATCTAGAGCATTTGGTCACAGTTTTATGTGATGCTATTATCTATGTCTTGTTCCAAAATATATCTGCGTCCAATGTTCTACCTTGTCAAGTATATAGTTCCCGATGACCTTCAGGGTTCGAGCTCTAGTCATAGTCATGGACTGTTTCAGTATCCGGGAATAAATTTTGGGTATTTTACGAATCGTAATTTTAAAAGAATTGGATGGTTAGCCCAATTATTTCAAGGTCTAAAGAATTTGGTCCGTGCCCAATGTAGCTTAACTTTGGTGATCTAACGATAACCACGCTAATATTGTGTTATTGGCGCAAGATTCTAGACGAATAATCTCGTTAGACAAGTTTTATTATATCCTCGAATAAATTTATATATTTTATACCATATCTTCCCCATACTTAGAGCATATGAACTTCACAAATTGCCGTTCCACAGTTTTATAAGCTCAGATTGTCTTGTACCAAAAATATATTTAGCTAAAAATCGATCAACTCATTAAATAATGAAGCATGGTCGGGTCTTTTAAGTCGAAAGCGTCCGAATGACTAACAAATCATTTTTTCACTGGATTATGTCACCCAGCTAATCATAATATACGTATGGGTTTTTTTCAATTGTTATTTTTAGAAAAAAAAAATATCGGCACTCTCCTGATCAATAATACCTAGTAAAAAGAAATCCTAAGCATAAAATGAATGCGTTATAGCGATCGGTAGTAGACAAAACTGCTTGTGCTTAAAAGGTTTTTGAACAAGAAAAAAAAACTATATCAGGATATAAAATTAAAAGCTGTAAGATAAAATTATAGCAGAACAAAAAAGTGCTTTTTAAATCGAACATAAAATTTGTACTGATAAAGCTATTATCTTGACGCGGTAAAGTTTTACAACTGAAAATGTTATGAGTTATTTTTTCTACGACAGAATAAATTTATCCACTTTACCAATGGAGATTGATAGAAGAATTTACAGGTCAATTACGACCTAAAACACGTATAAAAAAAGATTTTTATTGATCTGTAAAAAATTCAATTATGATTCCTGAATTTGAAACATTTATGACGGTGTAATAATAAATAGCTGGCAAGTCAATTTCATTTTTTTACGATGGAAAATAATGTATGAGCAATAAATGAAATGTTACAGTAAATGTTGAAATTATTATGATTGCGATAATACAACTTATATTTTATTTGACTAATAACCCTTTCATAACGGCTCGGTTTGAATTAAAATTATATTGTCAATTATAAAACTAGAATACGAAGCATAAATATACTTTCCTCGTCTATTTTCAAATATCACATTAATTCTTGAATCATTTAGCTATGAAATTATGCATAAAAAACTATTCTAAAAAATAAGCAAAACGATTTATCACGTCAACCGATGTCAACGGTCGGGGAATCTTATGACGGCATGTGCCGACAACCGATGCGAATGGGTTAAAAATTTTTTTTTTTGATATTGTACTATAGTTTTGTGAACTTTATATATTACTGAAATGCTACGTGTACGTTGATTTGTACACACTAGCTTAAAAGCCTAAATAAATAACGTGATAATTAATTTTCATTTAATTGCAAGATACATTGCATAGTGAAGAATGTATACATAAACATACACACAAAAAAGACATAAAAAAGAAGAAGATGACACGTGTCAAAGATCACTGAGATCTAGGAAAATAATTCAATCGACAAAAACGGAAAAGGATGTAAGAAAAGGATCGACGTGTGCTGGTACGTCATTAAGAGCCATGGCCATTGTTCTAAATTGAGTGCTCAAAGCTCCACAAGTACAAACTAGGATGAGAAACAATGCGTGTTTGCGAGCATGTGTGTACCTATCCGGAACGTAGAAGTTAAAACATTCAAGAATCCCAGGGTTGTAAATTGCACCGGCAAAGAAGAAAGAATGAATGTTTGAGAGAAGCAATTTTCCTACGGGGCTCTAACGAATGGAAAGAAAGCATCTCTAGAAAAGTAATTGCCATCCTTAAGAAAAATATTTACAGTACATTAAAAAATAGAGACGTCGGAGTATTTATTTTTGAATTCTTTCACGTAACTAATAATGTATTTGTAAATAAAACTGTACGTTTATAATACATACTTTTAAAGCAAGCAAGAGAGCATTAACTACAGCTATCTTTTCTTTAAGCTCCCGGGCCGTCAAGAACTATACGTATTATATAATGTACTTGATGAAAAGTGTTTCGAGGATCGTTAGTTTAATATGTACAAATAAAGAATACCGACAGATGGCGATAGTGATGCTGAAGTCTCATCTGTAATTAATTCACCAATTTTAATTTACGTATGCTTAAGCTGCATGACAAATGTTAATTCGCCAACGTTATAAACTAATGCTCAACATTCACGCATCATCTTTAATAACATAAATAAACTACAAAAAATAAAATTTTCGGGACGACTTACGTCTAACCACTTTTAATGTATTTACTCTGGTATTCATCCTTGTGAGGTATTAAATTCATTTCATGTTAGGGGGCATTTTATTTATATAATATCTGTGATAAACTGAGTATGTTTTGATGAAAAGGTTTATGAAAATAGCAATAAATTTGGTGTAACGACTAAAAATTTGTACTTAATGTATTTAAAATTCCTTGTAGAAATAATTATGTTACAATTAATTTTAATTAAAAATTAAATAAATTTAAAATATTTAGTTTTATTATTTATTTTAAAGTGAATGCATGTTTCGGCATTGAAAAAAAAAAACTGTAAGTTTATAATACATACTTTTAAAGCAAGCAAGAGACCATTAACTACAGCTACCTTTTCTTTAAGCTCCCGGGCCGTCAAGAACTATATATATTATATAATGTACTTGATGAAAAGTGTTTCAAGGATCGTTAGTTTCATATGTAAGCACAAATAGGAGAATACCGACAGATGGCGATAGTGATGCTGAAGTCTCATCTGTGCATTCTGTGATGCTTACTAATTTACATATGGTTAAGCGCTGCATGTGGAATGTTAATTCGCCAACGTTATAAACTAATGCTCAACATTCACGCATCATCTTTATTATAACATAAATAAACTACAAATGGGTGATTTTTTCGGGACGACTTACGTCTACCACCAATTTGAATTAATAGGCTACGACTGGTTTTTTACGGGTGAGGTATTAAATTCATGCCAACCGGGGGCATTTTATTTATAATAATATCTGTGATAAACTGAGCATGTTTTGATGAAAAAGGTTTATGAAAATAGCAATAAATTTGGTGTAACGACTAAAAATTTGTACTTAATGCATTTAAAATTATTTGTGGAAATAATTATCTTAAAATTAATTTTAATTAAAAAATTTATTTTAATTAAAAAATTAATAAATTTAAAATATTTAGTTTTGATTCACAATTTATTTTACATGATTGCATGTTTCGGCCTTCTTTAAGACCATCTTCAATAAGGCAATAAAGCATCTTATTGAAGATGGTCTTCAGGAAAGCCGAAACATGTAATCATTTAAAATAAATTGTGAATCAAAACTAAATATTTTTATTTTTTTAAAAAAAAATAAATTTTAATTTATAATTATGCAGTTTCACCAAGTATTGTCAGTTGATAACCTTAATGTTATTTGTTAAGATGTCATTTGTTGAAATGAGTATTATGATAAGATGTGATCTCATTGAAAGTACATCTGTGCTTTCAATTAGATAATCATTCCATAAAAACAAATCTTACTTTTAATGGAGAAATATCATATTTGAAGATTGCTTCATTGACAGACACTATCTTGAGTTAAATATAAAAAAGAGATGGAAGATTATCTAAGTTCGAATTTTGAGAACTCGCGTTTGAATAAGCTAAACTGTTTATTTCTTTTCCTGTAAAGGCAGATGCAATCATCTGGAGACTAGATTCCGAGGACTTTCTCGTCTTTCCTTTACTGTGAAAGTTTCTAAGCTCTGCTGGTGCTCTGGGAATGGGAGAGTCGATTCCCGGTCCCATCAAAACCCTATGAGCGCTCGCTCTTAAAGTCCCAATTGTCACGTAACCCAGGGTTAGCTCTTGATGTTTAGATTCTTTCAGAAAATGCACGTATTTTCAGATAACTTTCTAAAAAACAAGAAAAAAATATTATACACTGTAGAAATATATCCTTTAACGTATATTTTTGAGAATGACCAAGCCTTTTATCAATCTTTAAGAAAAAAAGGTTGCGAATAGATGTTGACTGATTGAATAATAAAAAATAATAATATACATACTCTGAGTATTTACTATAGAGACATCTATCATTATACGATGATAACAATGTTATTAATTCACCATATTTCGCGTATCAGTTCAGGCAGTGAAATAATCGAGTGGACTGCGTGGTGTAAAAGAATGAGCAAAGGTAGCAAAGGCTGCAAATGCTCGTGGTTCGAATCCCGCGTCTGCCGATATTTTTTCTAAATGAATTGATGCGTATAAAATTTGATGTATAATTTTATGTGTATATTTAATAACTTATCTTTAAGATTCTTAAATTTTTCTATTTCACAATATTTACATTTTTTTTTCTCATCATATGATCATGTCCATGAAACACTTGCTGCTAATACTCTCGTATAAGTCACCTTCTGCAATTTGTTGCTTTAACAATAATTTGTATTAGGTCTTGTAAGAGACTGCTTCTTCTTCGTAGTATCAATCCGGAGGATTGGTTTGCAGCAACAGAATCTTGCATCTCGATCTCCATTCCTCTCGGTCCTCCGCAACCCTTTTCAGCTCAGCATAAGCGCTACAGTTCATGTCCTCGAATACTTGCTGCAAATACTCCCATCTAGGGCGCCGTTCTGCAGTAATGTTCGAACATTCCAGGTGGCATATCTTGTTGGCTGAAGGGTTTTCTTATTTGCTTGGTTGTTTTGTCTCGAGCAGTCCCCACCCGGAGATCCGATTGGGGGACTATTTTATCTCCGGAAAATTTTACTTGAGATGCAATCATTTTTTGCTGATACGTGGGATGTCTTTAAGACCTTTAATGTGGTATTTTCCCCTTTATTTCCACATCCTAATGCCGTTGACCATAAAGGTTCATCCGCCTTAGGAGGGCATTTACTACCTCCAGGACAATAGAGTGCCCTAACCAGCTTGACCTGATGAGGTTAGCTGGGTGTTAGCTTATTCCGGCCAACATTCAGTCCAAAAAATCTGATCTTTCAAATTATCATCAACCACAACGCAAATTGTTTTTCTGCGTAAAATTTCGTACAAGAAAAATGATTCATATGAGTTGCCATGGAGATATAAATAAAAAAAAAATGGCCGACATCGGCACGTCACGAGATCTTCCGCCAAAGATGTTGCGCGTCGATGCTGTTTAACGAGCGATCGCTCAAGATGAATATAAACCATAATGCAAGTTTTGAAGAGAATTTGATGACGATTCTGATGGTGTTAGAGAATGTTTAAAAGTTTTATTTTTAAGTGCGATTTATTGTTTAAAACAAGAGCGACGGTATAGACGTCTTCACTGCACGGCGTCTATACCGTCCTAAGAGACTGCTATTACACATAAAATGACCAATTCATTAGGATCATCTCTTTTATGGCTCTTTTTAAGATGCCTTTCTATGTGTTGTTTCTGAAAATGATTTATAAATATGTATTTTTAATATATTTTATATATAAGTTATGTGTATATACAATGATATTACTTGTTTACAGTTAAACATAACGGATCTGTTTATTTCAAAGATAAATACGTTGTTTTCATGAGATGCAGTTCGTCTTAAGCTTATTTATAATACGATGATACATTATTTTCAAACTTTTACTATCAAAAGTCCATCCATTCTTTTATCAAAATATGATTGATGATAATACTAATTGTATAAGTAATGGATCAATTTCATACGATTTAAATTAATTCTTAATTTGTGAACGATCAACCTTTTATTTTACAAAATATAAAATTTCGGTAAAACTGTTAATAATTAACACAATTATTAAATTAATAAATAAGATCACTTAAGACGTCCGCTTAAAGGACGAAACCATTACAAAAACGAGATATAAAATATCTATACATAACTTTTAAAATGTTTTTGAAATTTGTAGTAAGTATATTATATATTTAATAATTTATTAAATATTTAATTATATATTGTTATATTTTGTCGAAAAAAAACCATCTTACTAGCTCGTCGTACACTTCAACTTTTGACGACACCTTGTCCTCTGGACGTTTCGATTCCTACAGTGAATGCACGTATTTTCAGCTACGAGTAGTTACGTGTGTTTCAGAAATGCAATCGTTCACGCTGAGTTTCACAAATACAGCCTTTCGAGGAATTAAATCCGATTTTCTGGTGAGAATATTGAATAACACAATACTGAGTAAATCGATGCAGAGTTATCAAGTTTCATGCAAAAGATATTATTAAATATACCGTGAAAACATTAAAAATTATGAATATGATAAATTCACACTTAAATATCTCAGAAATGGTGATTCCATCGCAAGCCTAGTGTAATATTATATTGGAGGCCCTAGAATGCGGCTGAATATGTGAGAAGCGCAACTGAGGGGAATACTTGGATTACCCCGAAAGAAGACCAAGCCCCTAGACATGACCAGGGGTGGAATATATGGAGGTCCCTTAACAGACTTTGGACCGGAGTATGCAAGATGAGGACACACATGAAAGCCTGGCAGTCTTACAGCGGACCGACTGAATGTGACTGTGGCGTGGAGCAGACACTGTCACACCATCTGGAGTGAGTGCTGTGTCCGAGTAACTGCACCCAGGAAGACCTGATGATGGCCAGGAGTAACGCCATCGACGTCACCCACTTCTGGGCAGACAGGATCTGACCCTGTTGTTTCCGACACGATTATATATACATATATATATATATATTTATTATGGTGGAAAGTTTCGTGGAACCGATAGCAGGCTTAAGAATTCAATCAATTCTGAATAGAAAAACACAAAAAAATACATTTCATTGCAAACCAATTTAATCTTTTTTTTTCAGCTTCACTGGAGTTTAACCTGCTTGACGTCAGTTTCTTGTCATACTGTTTAGTTTGCTAATAAATTCTTATTTTTTAACGTGAAAAAAAACAAGTATTGTTATCATGCTTATAAATGATATCATACAATAATAAGAGTCTAGACATATAATAAAATCAATTAAATATTTTACGAAAGAAATTCTTCAGACTATTCAAATAATAAATTGGAATTCTTATATGTATTCTCTATTTTTAGCATTCTCTTTAAGATTCTTTGAAATAGAAAATTAATAATATTTCTTAACTTTGTTTTAACGTAGAAAATTTTGAAATATGTATAAGGTATCACATAACATGCCAGAGGTCATGGGATCGAACTTTGATGAAGACTTAAAACATCTTTATGTGTACAAAAATATCTAGACCTCGGCAGAAACAAATGATTATTTACAAATGAAAGGCCACGGTTTCGCTTCAATTGAGAGGTATTTATTCACGTGTATAAACGTCCTGATGACAACGTGATTAATATTAAAATAAGAAAAACAGAACGAGTTGAGCCGCCCCTTAAGATCAATAAAAAAATGTGCATGCTTCGCTAGATTTTTGATCTGCCATCATAAACTACAGCTCGAGATTCACGCATCATCCCTAATTATTACAAGAATTTACTATGAATGGGTGGTCTTTACAGGATGAATTTTGTCTACCACCAATTGAGATTAATAGATTTTGACTGGTATTTTACGGGTGAGGGATCAAATTCACACCAACCGGGTATATTTAAGAGCTCAAAAATCATTTAAGATTTTTTTTTGTAAACTCCGTCGGGGATTGAACCCACGACCTTTGGCTTGCAAAGCAAATGCTTTGAACACTGAGCTACACCCGCTCACACCTGGAGCGACTTTAAATAAACAAATGGCGCCTGTAAACGGGGAGTCTAATAGTTAATTAAATCTAAAACTTAGACTTACATTTTCGTATATATGCATATCAGACGAGTGAATAAAAATAAGAGACAAAAAATCTTATATAGAGGCTTTTTGGTACCAGCCTGTAAGAGCTACATCGCGTTGATATCAAACATAAGTCTATTAAAAACTATTCGTTATTGTTAAGCAGTTTTTGTCTTATAATTCTGATTGGATTAGCAATACAATTTTGCACTTTGCCACGTTTGCAACACAAAGGCACAATAGGTTCAGGCAATTTGGCCCGGCTCGCGATGGAATTGGCAGACGGAAGTGTTCGCAAATCCGGCCAGTAATGAATCCATAGCACCTCTCTCACCTGCCCGTCAGGTGGAATCGAGCCAAGTCAGGCCCACGTCGAGAGTGACGTCCCAGAGGAATGTAATAGAACCAGATGAGCTTTTACGGGGTTCTGCGAAATCAGTGACAGCATGCGAATCATACAAAATTTAACTCAAATTACGAATATGTGTACACATATCCTTTTAAATGTATTTTCGTATAATATAAGCTTTAGATTCTTAATCCGTTTGAATTACTAAATTTAAGAGATATGTTTTTTGTATTATGTATGTTTTATATCATGTCGACATAAGTTTTCATTCGAAGCCGAAATCGTGGCTCGAACGCAAGGAAAATATGCACGCCTAGTAAGGGAAGCCATTGAAATCAAAAGACATCCTATCAACATCAACAGGGATGATGGCTTGATTCTAAAAACAGCATGGCTTCCACCTCTAGCACACACTCAAAAACTTGTACAGACAAGCAAGGACGACCACAGTCCGACATGACGTTCGTGGAGGTACTTTTCTTAGAATATACCCGCCGTACACGATTCTTCGACATGACGTTCGTAAAGGTACTTTTTTTAGAATACACCCATCGTATAGGATTCTCCGACCAACGAAAATTGAGTATGTTAGTGGCCATGGAGATAATAATGACGCTCGTGGAGGTAATTTAGGCTGAGGGCTAAACTACCTCCTGACACCAACTCACAACTAAGTCATTAATCCTGAAGAAAACCCTTGAAATGGTGATCGAAATATTGGTAAGAATAAATTTGCCACACATGGCTAAACCCAAAAGCCACAATATCAACAATAGACCGTTCTGAAAAAAGTGCACTTTATAGGATAGTAAATATTAAAATATATGTGAAATTCTCGATGGATTTTCAGGCTGGTGAAAGCCCGTGAGCTTGAAATAAAGGGAGTTGTAGCTTATTATCTCTTGCGGAATTCGAAGTACATTTCCATGATATGGAAGGCTGCTTTTTCAGCTCCCTTAGCTCTTTATTTATCACAAAGTCAAACTATTGGTATCCCGGTGTGCTTCACAGGCATTTTTAATCAGAACCTATTGTACGGCTACATTGGTATGTGATGAGATGATAATTTTAGAATTCTTATAGAAAGATGGGAGTAAAGCAAGCGCTGTTTTAAAGTGTTACTTTTCTTGATTTAATATAGCCACGAGTCCTATATATTGAGCATGTTGTTAAAAATCGTACTGTAATATTATTAGTAATTAAATACACACATATATCAATAAATACATCAAATTTTTTGAGCATCAGTTCATTCAGTAAAAATATCGGCAGACGCGGGATTTGAACCTTGAGCGTTGCATCAACTCTTATACACCGATAAAGCTTGTGAATAAATTTTGACTGATTGAATCGTAAAAATAATAAAATTCAAACTCTCAATATAAACCACAGAAACATCTATCGTTTATGATGTTAACAATGGTATGCATACATCTAGTTTCGCGTATCTCTCCAGGCAGATAATGGTCGTGTGGACAGCGTGGATTTGATGTTTAATTGTATGTGGGTCTTTAATTACTAAAACTATTGAAATATACTCAATGATTTATAAAGTAAGATTAGAATATTGAAGAATATTCAAAATCGAATTATAATAATATGCTTTTAATCACAATCATTTTTTATCATTTAAAAAGCACTAAAAAAACAATATATAAAAAAAAAGTTTTTCTTTCTGAGTTTAATAGTTGCAGCACTTAACGTGTCTCCTGTATCGTGATGGATGAAAACGTAATCCAACATGACACTTTGATTCCACTGAAGTTTTCTCGTGCGATCGTCAGTTATGAAAGGTAACAATTTCATCAAAACAACGTTGGAAATACTTTGAAACGACAATACGTTTTATATACAATATAGATAAACGAAGAAGTAACAAAAAAATATATTTGTTATACATTAGAGTTAATAAAGATAAATTTTGAGAACTGTTTTTTCCTGTAATATAATTTTAGCTTTACGAAGAACTTTTCTTTAAATGTTTTTTGTTTCAAAGAAATGAGATTGCGTTAATTTTTTTGCATATGTCTGTATTCATGTTCACTCTTCTATGGTCATAACGAGTTACCGGTATAAAACTCTGTTAGGCGTGGTTTTCTTTTCACATAATGTCAGCTATGCCTACTTGAGCTTTGCAAAGTATATTCAATGTATAGTTCCCAATGTTCCAAAACGGGTTTCGTTCCAAAATTTCTAGACAAGTCTACCTTCTCTTAATCGAATATAGTATAGGAGACTGCCTTGTCTGTACCGTCACCTTGACATTTCCCATAAACTTAAAACATCGATTTTCCCGCTATCCGGCTTGACATTCTCCATCTAATTAAAGCGGCTCCAGATCACAGGACTATCATTGGAGTTCGTGGTGCTTTGTTGAGGAGCAGGTCGGCAAATCAAAAAACTCGTCAAGAAGCACATTGCTATTTCTTACCATCAAATAAAATAGACTGACCTTCCGCCTGGGACACAAATATTGTGGTGTACCTCACAGCACTCGAACGGAGACTGATGACTTTAGCAGTGCGAGTCACTGCACCCAAGAACGATATAGTGGCCATATATGGAACTACCCACTTCCACATGACACAGAGCGACTGTCAAATTGAAATAAACAAAATTGAAATTTAAAGCGCAATATTTTGGACTGGCAGCTAAAATAGATCAAGAAAAGAATTTCTTTATAGATAAATATATATTTCTACCTCGTACCGTTTCATTTAACCTCAATCGTAAAGTGCTGAGAGCCTTTTTATTTCGCAATTTTAAAACGCCATTATCGAGTGCAATAAAAACACAGCTTTAGCGTAACTCAATACGAACTACAGGAAGGTTCTGTTTCAAGCACGTCCGTGGTCTTAGCGTGTATGCCACTCCTTGGTCCAATTACAAAACAGGCTATGTGATCAATAACGATACCGAGAACGGTATACCTAACAATTAAAGATCCCGACTATAATATAAGAGGTTGCAAGTTCAATCTCTGAAGAAGCTATAATATTGTGTATATAAATATTTATTATTCAGCCACCCTGCCTTGCATAAGTAGATTGCGAAAATGCATTTGATTCAATTATGATTCAATCAACAATGATAAAATTAAGTCGCTTAACCAACCCATCCTCCCCGTATTTACTTTCGGCGCAAAAACTTGAAATCTAACAGCTGGTCTCATTTATAAAATAAATATCACCCAACGTGTCATGCAGATATCCATACTTGAAGTGTCTCTAAGAGATAAAATCGAAACGAGGATATCCGAGAGGAACTAAAGTAGTGGACGCTACCTAAAGAATAAGCACATTTACGTGGCAATGGATAGGCCATATCTATAAATGAGAACAATCGATGAGGAGCAAATATGTTGGAGCGGCGTTCAAGAACTGATAAATGGAGCGTTGGTTGACCCCCTACAATATGGATTGACAAAATCAGAAGAATAGCGGATGTAACCTAAACATACTGAGCTAAGAATCAAGAATGATGAAGACTCATGCGGGAGCCTAACGTTCAAAAGTAGACGGATACTTTGACTTGAATCCTTGCATCTGCCGCTTATTTTACTCATTGAGAGTAATGTCATGATGGTTATTGTTGTTAATTTGGATGTGAATAGTTTCCTATGCATTTGTTCTTAATGTATCAAGAATATTGTAAATATATTAATAATCTATCCAATTTAAAGTTATTATAAAAATCGTGTAAAAAATATTATCCGGCTTATTATTATCTAAGCGGGTATAGCTCAATGGTCAAAGCGTTTGCTTTGCAAACCAACGGTCGTGGGTTCGATCCCCGACGGAGATTTAAGAATAAAAGGATTTTTAATCGATTTCTGAGCTCTAAAATACCCCGGTTGGTTTGAATCTGATCCTTCACCCGGAAAATGCCAGTCATAGCCTATTAATTAAAATTTGTGGTAGACGAAAGTCATCCTGTGAAGACCACCCATTCATAGTAAATTCCTGTAATAAAATGGATGATGCGTGAATCTCGGGTTGCAGTCTATGACGTTGGCGGATCAGCATTCAACATGCAGTGCGTCATAGAAATCCATAGATGAGACTTCAGAATTACTATCACCATCAGTCGGTACTCTCCTGTATGTTTTACTCTAAAAAAACGTGTACCCGTACTTTAAATCTTGAAGTTTTACTATTTATAAAAAAAATGTTTCAAGACAGTTCAAGATAACTGATCTATAAAATATAAGTTTCAGTATCTCCGAGGCGCTTTATCACTTCGAAACACTTGCAAGATTTTAAAGTAAAGTTTTTCATCAGAGTTAAACAGTTGTCCGAGTCAGATCGGTCTGAAGCAATGATAAAAATAATTGAAAACTTACTTTCGCTTCAGCAGAAAATGTGCTGTGAAGTTTCCAGCTATGAGAAAAATCACAGCTGATATCCGTAAGGAAAACTTAATGCTAGAACGGGAAGAGAACTTGGCACATAATCTACCTAAGGAATACGATAACATCGGTTACCATTCGTCCTTTATTTTAAAAAGGTCACTTTACAAAATATATTACATATAATTTTTTTTTATAAATTGATTGTGTGTATTATATTTTTAGCATTCATTTTGAGATGCATTTTAAATATTAAGCAGGTTACTATTTCATAACCAGTAATTAAATATACACAAAATATACATCGAATTCTTAATACGCATCAATTCATTCAGAAAAATATCGGCAGAAGCGGGATGCGAAACGCGAGCCTTGAAACCAACCGTTGCTCTTGTTCATTAACCTAGTCCACTCGACTATCTCCTGCCCGAACGGATGAGTGAAATTAGTTGCATTCATACCATTATTACCATCATATAACGATAGATGTCTCCATAGTATATATTCAGAGTGTGTATATTATTATTTTTTATCATTCAATCAGTCGGCATTTATTCACAAGCTTTTTAATATTATTACTTTCCGACAGTATATTTATTTAAGTAATTACCACTTGGGTCTCGAACCAAACTATAGATTGAATGAATGAGAAACAACTTCTTGTAAGTCCAGGACTTACAAGGCAAGTAAGGAGTAAGTACAAACTTCTGGCCGGACCACAGCATTCAGGCCGGGCCACAATACAATGCGATCTCGCCGCCATCGGCTCAAAACTGAGCGCACTCGTGACGGGCTTTCACCCAGCGCCGCAAGTGGCGATCTATATAACTAACGTCACACCCGTGACCGGACTTGTCCAAAATGCCAATATGGCGACACACACATGTACGACAAGCGAACATATATTATCATGCAACTACGCAATTTAATTAAAAACTTAGAGAGGAGATTGTTATTAGTAATTAAAAAGTTGATTTATTTAATAAACATTTATACCATTGTTTTTATAATTAAAAAAAAACAGTTATTAAAATTACATCAAATGCTTCCAAAAAAAATATTATGCACCCTATTATATGTATTATTAAAAGGTAATTTAATTGAATGCAATTTTTTTTAAAAACACATAAATAAGCATTACATTGTTTATTCGTGTGATTTTTATGTTATATATGTCTTATGTTAACTATTTATGATGAATAATATATATATTTTTAAATATGTTCGGTTATTTATGACATCTTATTAATTTTCAATTAGTTTATGTATATCAAGGTTGTAAAGTAAATAAATAGAATAATATAGTAACTACCCAAATTTTGAATTTATTACGTCTACAAACAGCTACGACAAAAACTATTAAATATACTCTCAAAAAATATGTTATATTTGCATGGGTATTTTAACTGAAAAAAATTTACGACTCAGCAATTGTTTATACATTTTATAATGTAAGTTTTTATTTGTCATGAGCCAAGCACGTCTCTCAATTTTATTTCTGAGTGCAATTCATGCCGCAAAAGTGCACTGGCTCTCCCGATCACGTTTCCGTATACGATCAACTCAGTTTTTGAATATTTCAGGATTGATGGCGAATTAGACGGGCTACGTGGGACGTGTGAAAGAGCTGCAGGCCGTCAGCTGTCCGCCTGAAAGCCGTTAAAGCCTGAAAGCTTGAAAGCCTGAAAGCCTGAACACTACTATGGAGTTATCAAAATTTAGGAGACGCTTCGATGGTTCAAACGTGCGGCATGGCTGAAACCGTACATGTACATAATTTAGTTATTTGCGAATTAGCATTACGGTTGTGAGGGATGCCTATTTACAAGTAGTTCATCGTATATCACGGTGTTTATACAGTTTTAATCATACCAAAATAACAGTTTTCATAAATACGTATTTTTACGTATTAAAATGTAATTAAATGCGAAAGAAAGTAAAGTTTTCAATTGTATTAAAAAAAATACAAGATTATTTAGAAAATTTCCAATAATTCTTTATACTACGATAACACTTCGGGTAGCCATTGCTTAGTCAATTATGTATTTATAATTAAGGAACTCCCCCAAAAATTATTGATTGAAATATATAAATAAAATACACAATTGTATCTATTAATTGTCAAATATATTTTTTAGAAAAACTTGCATTTAGTGTATGATAAGCTATATGTTTGTAAATTATTGGTTGTTGTTCTTAAAACATTAATCATTAAATTTATTTTATTACACAAAAAATATTAAATAATATTGAATACTCTCTTCTGAACTATGAATATACGATTGCATTCATTATTGCTAATATTTATACTCGTACGTCTCTAGCGTACTAAAAAATCGATTGTTTTGAAAAGTTTGTCTTACATCATTAACGTGATTTTTATTTTATTTAATGTTGCTTACAATTTATTATAATAATGTTTAGTAAACTATAGATTGTCCAACAAATTAAATGCAAAAAGGTTTTTTTTGAAGCTAGTTTAATTTGCAAAAAAAATAGATCGAGATTATGTCATCTCCACCATTAAAATATTAGTTTCAAAATATATATTTTCAAACTATCGGTAAATTTATTTAATTAATATATTAATTTACTTAATTAGGGATTTGTGTTTAGTCGCGATCAAAAATATACTTCAGCATTTTCAATAACAATGGGCAATTGTCAGTTATTAATTTGAATGATCTAATTCAATATTATCAATACAATGATAACTGAGTAAGCTGCATCAGTGAAATATTTTGCTAGAAAAGCACCGTGATATAAATCAAAAGCAAGTTGAAATGTTTCCTGAATTTCATAATAAATACACTTGCCTGTAAGCACGCTGAAAATACTTTGTTCTGTATTTCCTGAATTTTCCAAGATATTTTTCAGTTCAATCAAGATGCTGGTAGTTCGTTAGTCTCAAGTGAGGAGCAAAACGAAAAACTTAACTCTAAATCAAAGTGGCGTTATTTAATACAAGTATAGAAGTGACATTATTTATTTTAAAATGCATTTGTTAAATTTAACCTGAAGAGCTGTGAAGTTAATTTTGTATGTTTTTTTATTCAAATCCCAGTTACTTTTCCTTGATTACACTTCACATTATTACAAAATTGCTTGATATAATATATTTTCATCAATATGGTGATCGTTTTATTATGTTTTTTTTTTAAGTATGAATATTCAATAGAAAAATAAGTTTGGAAGTTAATTTTGATGTTTTCTTAAGGAAATGATAAATGAACTCACTTGAGGTAATTTTAATGAAGACTTACAAACAAAGAACAGAATCTTTGAAATATAAGTTAATATCATTCTTATCTGCTTTCAATGGCTGCACCATAAAGTCCTAAAACACAGTTCAATCTAAAAAAAGGATAAATCATTACGTAAAATGGATCCTTATATAAAGTAAGAATCTAAACATAGGATGGATCGTAATATGACAAATCTTAGTAAACATTTACGGTAAAAAAAACCGTTATAAATCAATAATAGCTTACGTTATAGGAAGATTGTCTATATTTAACAGTTTTAATTGAGCAAAATATAATATATAATATTTAATAAATATATTTTTTATCATAGAGCATTTAATTTGAAAATAATTCAAAGTGCATTTTTCGCATCCATTTAAAGTGCTGCTTATACTGCATCAGTGTAACCCTCATTTTACTGCTGCGAATCTTGGCATCTCAACAAAAGCCAATGCAGCGGTGTATTGAGTTTTGAAAACAGTAGCATGCGTAGAAAACGAGTTGTGCAATAGATTCCATACTAGAGTTGGTTAATAGACGGAGGTGGACCTGACTTGTACGAGTACTTTGGATGTCGCAGGGGAGCATAACGTAGAGTTATACATAAGGGGAAAAGCTGAGCTGGTGTTGATTAAAACGAGAAACATGTTACATTGAGGCTGTAGTTTGTGACGACCGTTATAAAATTATTATGATATCGAATAATTAAATCGATCCATTACGGTGTATATCGTGACATCTACTCGATATGGTTCCTTTAGGCTCACACCAAAAAGACCACGACAATTGATCTGTTATCTGGCCCTTACTCACTGAGACACATAAATAATGAACTGTTTTCTTATGGTCTAGAGTTAAGATAGATATTAGATATAATAAATAGATTTATACCAAATACATACATATCTGTAAGCGGGATTGCCATCCGTGTGGAGCGAGCATACCTAACAGAGCGACCATAGATGTCATTTTGAGGGCTGGCCACACAACCAGTCCACCATAATGTCAAGCATTGTACGTCAAAGGCGAGAATTGAGGCGGCCAGCACTTTTGTTCCTGCCTTCGACGAAGATACTTGGTCTCCGCTGCACGCCGCGCACGCCACGTGGCTGGAACTACAGTGAGTCTCTGCTATAACTCATCCATCTCTCCACATTTTGACCCTTTATATATTTAGAGCCATGTCAATTGGTTAGTTAAGAAAAGCTTGAATATTTAATTACATTTTTAATATCATCTGAATGCCGTTTAAGCTCTTTCCTTTGTACATTTATACCTTTAAATATCTCACGAAACCAATGCAATTTGCGTTATTCGTAGTAGTCTCAATTTCTATTTTGCTTTGTCGGGAGCTGAAAACGGCTTTGGAACGCAAAAAATGTAATCTTGTTTGTAATATTACAAATAGTCAAAGACATTGCAGAAATCAAAGACATTGCAGGAAATACGCAGAAGAACTCAAGTAGTGGATGCTACCCAACGAATAGGCACACTCAAGTGGCAATGGGCAGGTCATATCTGTCGAAGAGACGATGGTCGATGGGGAAGAAAAGTATTGGAATGGCGCCCAAGAACTGGCAAACGAAGCATTGGCCGACCCCCTACAAGATGGACTGACGATATAAGAAGAATAGCGGGAGTGACCTGGATGCGGAAGGCGGAGGATCGAAGAGGATGGAGACTCATGCGGGAGGCCTACGTTCAACAGTGGACGGACACAGGCTGATGATGATGATGATTGCAGAAAACCTATTTATTATTTGCACAAAAAAATAGTTCTACCATTTCGCTGAACGAGAACGTTTTTATGTAATCATAGTATTTTATTACATTAATGAATTCAAGAATTTCACTTAAAAATGATGACTTATTTTATAAAATATTTTCAAAAACTATTTACATGATTAGGAATATGAGCCCAAAGGTGGTGTAAAATAAGATCAAATAATGTTAAAAGCATCACATTTTTTTAAGCATGCGTTAGTGGATAACAAAGCAGTTTAAAGTATATTGCGTGCAATAATATTTTGTCTTTCAGAACTGTTTAAATGACAGTTGTTCCATTACATGTTGGTTCAACTGTCACGCTAATTTTTTTTTTGCCGTGATTATCTTCTGTTCAGGCAGCGTTCTGGCAGTCGTCAGTTAACTCTCGTCTGATCGGCAAAGCGTCATGTAGCGGTCGGACGATAAAATCAAGTCTTTGTTCATATTCAATGAGAATTGTGCTTCAAAAATAAGTTATTTTGCTTTTTGATCTGCACCCGCATCCTTCCTCCACGTGGCCACGTGATGAAACCATGACTTGTCGTTATTTTTTTAAAGACGAGGGATGTCAATATATATTAAGTATATTGAAGAGATTTTTCTATAAAAAATACAATACAACAATAATACATAACAAATGTGAAAAACAAGATAAAAACAAAGAATAAGAAAACTAGAATTTTAGAAATAGAAAATATTTATTCATTCTTTATGTCATCTTTTGAAAAATAACATACTGATTAGTTATTTTATTCAAATTAAGCATGCATTTTAAAATTAAATATGAATTAGAAAGACACTTTTACTTCGTCCCAATAAGAACCATCTCAGAGAAGCCAACCCAATGGATGCGCAACGATAGTCTTCTTCACGACATTGTGGAAGGGATGATTGAGAGGAGAAAATGCATAGGGCGCCCTAGACGGGAGTATTTGCAGCAAGTGTTCGAGGACATGAATTGTAGCTCTAATGCTGATTTAAGAGGGTTGCAGCGGATCGAAAAGAGTGGAGAACCATATGCAAAATTTTTTTGCTGCAAACCAATCCACCGGATTGATGCTACAAAGAAAAATAATATGAACCACTTGAGCACTATTATTCCCAAACCACTAGCTCATGATTGGGCTTTCAATGATTACTTAAACTTTAAAAGGGCTTCTATTTTTTAATATTATTTTATTTTACTTATCCTGACATATGTTTTTAATATGATTTTATTTAACTTATTCTGGCGAATCTTTGCCAGTGTTTTGCAGAGTAGAATATTATTATTGTAATGATATTATTTTAAAACAACATAATTTAATATATTATAATAAAAACACTTAAAGCGTTATAAAATAGCAAATATTTTCACGAAAAATGGTCAGTAAACTGCGTTTGGTTTTGCTGTTGCCGTGATTTACAGGATTCGATCACTCACTCGGTCAGTAATGTTCCCCATTAGTTCGTCGGTAATCTCCCGGGTGTATACAAGATTAAAGCATTACCAGGGATGATTAGCCGCGATCGAATGCGAATTATTGAGAACCGGAGGATCCTTCCCGTCGATTGGAGCATAGGTTTATGGATCGACTTCCGGGAAACCGCCGCCATTTACCTAATTAGCCGTCACTTCCGGATTACAACCGAGTTCGTTAATTATCAGTGTTGTGAACCATCTCCTAAATGGAAAAACACGATGTCAAATAAGTGATGTAGGTCAATGATGTAATTTTATATTTTTACTTCTTAGTATTACTATATAAATTCCGTATCTGAAACATATGGTCGCCACAGATTGCCTCCACTGATAGCAAACTACTACTGTCCGTTCCTTATTCTAGGATATATGTGCGGCTTAAGGTTCACTTGGGAAAGTATATAGTTTCCGACAACCTCCAGATCAGAAGTCCGAGTACTTAAAGTAGAGTTAGCTCTAGTATGCGAGGCATATTTTTGGTTGATTTGTTAATCGGATTTTTTAAAGAAATATGATGAATAACCAGACGCTCTCGAGGCCTGTATCGTTTTGTTCTAAAGGGCGGCTAAACTTGAAAGTATTTTTATATAATTTAAACTAAGCTATGATTATACTGTTAATTCATAACCAACAACGAAAGTACATTGTAAGGGCAATTCTCGCAAGTCTCACATTAAGTGTGTACAAAAATCATGATAAGTAACCCATGTTGCTTGGGATGAATTGTATCTAGGGATCAAATAATTGAGGTTATTGGAAATAACTTTTTATTCAATTTTAATTTGAAGTATATACTATTTTATATTTATGGTGATATCATCATGATATAGCCCTTGCTGACTGGTACCGAAAACCTCGATATTCTGTTCGCTAGTCGTACATGTATGTGTCGCCATATTGGCATTTTGGACTTGTTTCATAGATCGCCACTGGGTCGCTGTGTGACCGACCATGGTGCCGCACGGCAAGGAGTCGTGTGCCAACGTCGGCGAGAGCATATTGTATTTCTGCCCAGCCTAAATGCTGTGACTAGGTCCGGGCTATAAGTTTGTAAAGTTAAAGTCTTTGTGTTGTTAACCTGTTCCTCATCCTACCACCACGCGACTGAATAACAACCTTTTTAAAGAGAGGAAGATGTTAATGGGTATACTATTGAAAAAAACTACCGCACTTTAAGTAATTTTTGAGAATTTAGATATTATTTGACCATACTTATATATAGTATATATACAGATATTTACTTAAACGAGTATGCTCATACAAATTTGTTAGGATACGTTGAAAGCTGAAGAAGCCTCTATTGAAGACCTAGAGAGTGATTTATGTTTAAACAAGGTACAAAATATTAAAATATTAAAATCATTTAATCGCTTACATTTTTAATAACATTAAGGTTATCAACTGACAATACTTGCCAATAAAGCCACTGGTTGTTTTAATTTTATCATTATTGAAGATGGTCTCCAAGGAGGCCGAAACATGTAATCATTTAAAATAAATGTGAGTCAAAACTAAATATATATATATATATTTTTTAATTTAAATTAATTAAAAATTATGCTTACATTTTTTAAATCATACTTCAAATCAAACAAAATAATTGGAATAAAACCAAACATTTTATGCTTTGCTACATATTTTTGAAAAATCGATATCGAGACGCTGATTTGATATCAAAAAAATGTACACAAATACACTAAATATATCGCCCCAGCTCGCATATAGTGGGTTTCTGAACGACGTCGGAATCCAGTTCAGCGAGAGGTTGTGAGGAGTTTTTACAATTCAATTACGGAACCTTTACCAGTCGGACTTGAACTGGGTTCGTTAGGCGATCGTTCCCGGGAAGCCTTCGCACGGAGGCCATAAAATCAGAGGAACCAGTTTGATACGCATCATTTTCCTGGCACCTTTTTCTCGCTTGCAGCGCGTCCGCATTCCACGCACGGTTTCCCGGGTGTTTTGAGGAAAATTCGATTATTTCTCTTCCCGGCTGTAGACGTCTTTGACCCAATTACGTCATATCCCTCGGGCTTCCTTTCCAAGTCTTGAGTTGCTTCGATGTGGAGGCCGTTGGGGCGTCGGAAGGCGTCTGTAGCGTCGAACGCCTGGACATGCCTGGACATAGCAACGAACTCGGATATGAAAGGATTTCATAATTTTCAACACGAAGTATCGACTGCTCCCAAAGGTGTGCCTTTCATTGGTAGACGTCTGATACATTTATTGATAGATTATTGGAGTTATATCCATCGACGTTTTCTACAATACAAAACAATACGTTTATATATATTACAGTCAGAGAGAATTAAAAATCATAAACTTGATAAGTAAATACAAATTTACATCATTTTATATAACTTTTATCTCATCAATAAATCATAGAAAAAGAAACGGTAGATGCTGGGATTTAAATCACGAATCTTTGTAATAAATGTTCATTCTGTACTCAGCGTAACTCGCTGCCACTTGCCTCCACTCACTGAATTGAGAAATTAACAAGTATTGCATTACTTATACGCACTATTTTATACATGATTTTACTATGAATTGGTGAAGGTCTTCTATTGTCTTATAATAAAAGATTTTACGAATATATTTTGACAGCTAATTAGTGAATACATACACATACAAATAAGTAAATAGATTTTCGATTTTTACGTTTTGTCTGTAACAGAAAATTCATTGGATTGGATAAAACGTAAAAAATACTCTCGAATAATGTCATTTAATAAAACATTTTTGATAGTTATGTATTCAGATTTAATGTATTTAAGTATTAAAATTTACTGTTTATTTTAAATGATTAAATCAATCGTTTAATTGTTTCCAAATACCTTCTTTTTCCAATGATATAGGCTAAATAAAAATACCAGCATAAACTGAAAATAGCAAAAGTAACATTCTGTCAGATATTAACGTTTTAAAGTTTTGTTTTTAATCCAAAGACTGTTGGTCAATACAGAGCTTCAATAATACGTCTTGTCAAATTTTCTAAGAATAAATGTTAAGCAATAAATAAAAAAATATAAAGAAAACTATTAAATAGTTCAACATGTTATTATTGAGTTAGTCGTTACTTAGTGCTGTCATGTTTGCGATGAGAAATGTAGAATTCCAGATCATATTGTCACACTACGGAATAAGTTCAAGGAAAATTTGACCGGAAGCGGATGTGATGCTTCCGACTTTCTTTGATTGCCCGCCTGGTGACTGAACCGTTTTCAGTTCAAGAACCTTTCACTTTTGAGAACATTTTTATTAAATAGTGATATCAGCTTGATATAACTCCTTTGAAAAAACGTTCTTTGGTCTCTTATTTTGATCGCTCGCCTGACATGCACATCTAATGTTTGTAATTATAAAATGTTAAATGGTGTTTGCATACGCCAAAATATTTGTCATGACAGTGGGCCCATTTCCTGTTGGTACCACTGCCATCTTGAATTTGCTTTTTTCGGCAGCGACAGTTGGCACCGCCGAGATGTCGTGCCGCACCGTGAGTTGTCAGTTAAAGTTTGACTCACGACCGTCATTAGGGCGCGCGCCAAAGGCGTTCGCTATGACGGGCGAAGTGTTTGACAAATAAACGTGTATAGTGAAACACAAACAAGTTCTTTATATTATGAACTTGATCCTGCATCCTCCATCAAGAAAATCGATGTCCTAAATAAGAGAAGAGGATGTCAATAATAGATGACAAAATATTGCAAAGAAACTTGTATAAGCCTATGAATGTTATCCTGTGAAACGATTGCTTGCCATTTTATGTACATATTAAAAATAATCAATTATTAGAGGGTAATTTGCAAAAGCTGATATCACCATATAACAACCATTACGAGCATTACATTGCTTGACTGCTTAATCATTTCAAAAGGACACAGATCTACAAGATTTGCATTTTTTTAAATATATATATTATACATTAAACAAAAAATCTAGGAATAAAATAGTACCTTTCTTACAAAATAAATATCAATAAGAACCCCAATAACAATTTAAAAATATATGAAATCATTAAAAGATGTATCTATTTTTGATTATTACAAAAGTAAGTGCAGAAAATTATTGAGCCAAAAAATAATAATTTAAAGCTCCACAAGCAACTTGCCAAAACACTTGTTTGAACATCTTGATGTACGGCTGTGAGACATGGTGCTTATCTGAAAGTGATAAAAAAAGACTAGAGGCCTTTGAGATGTGGTCGTACAGAAGAATTCTCGGAATTTCCTGGAGAGACCACGTCACGAACAATGAGTCTCTCAGGATAATCAAGGAAGATAAGCACCTCGTAAGAACCATCTCAGAGAGGCAAGCCCGATGGATCGGTCACATCATGCACCACGATGGTCTTCTTCACGACATTGTGGAAGGGATGGTTGAGGGTAGTAACTGCAGAGGGCGCTCTAGACGGGATTATTTGCAGCAAGTGTTCGAGGACATGAGTTGTAGCTCTTATGCTGAGCTAAAGAAGATTGCAGAGCACAATTAAGAACATTGGTAGTAAATAAATAATTTGATTTTTCAAAAAAGATAGGCAGAAGAGATTTTTTTTTTTACAATAAATCACAAAATTATCAATAATGGCTAAGATAGTTTTTTCTGGTGAGAGTCCGTTAACAGTTCATATGTGGTGAGTTATGATTAATTATATTAAAATTGTCATTTTCATAACAACATTTTTTCATACTAAAGGAAAAAAATATGATTAGTTTCTTGAATCAGATTCGATGTATAATTTATGACAAGAAAAATAAATGAATCGAGAATTATTATCTTTTCGTATACTTTGATCTTAAGACTACTTACATTTATACTCATTTTTATATAGGTGTAACATATTCGCTGAAAAAAATCGAAAATGTAATTAATGTTTTGGTCCTATGAGGAAAAAAGATGTCAAATGTTCAAATTCATTATATTTTATTCCTATATAATATGGGAATTCCTGAAATCGTGTTAGCTATAATGGAATCTGTCACTAATGTACTTGATGTATGTTTGTGATGTTTTCAGCAAACCAAAGTACAATTTTATAAAATATATATTTCATATTTTTCAAGCTGAAAAAATAATACTCTTTTCATATTATTTAATGTCGCTTTATAAATAATGATTTTGTGTTTCTGTTCAAGTAAGGTGACACTATTTTTACACTAAAATTCTTTTTTTTAAAACTTTTTTCTTGCTCTGTCTTCATACTTTTTGATTTAACCTTTTATTTTATGTTATTTTGTTTATTATATAATATTTTTAATTATTTTTCGTGTTAATCTATATTAAACATTTTAATATAATAATGATTTTATTTTATTCAGCCACCAGAGCCATCAATATTAGATTTCATACATATAAAAAGAAAATACAAGGTAATAAATAAAATTTAACAATTTTAACAACTACTACTCAGTGAGTGGAGCACCGGATTCCCGCTGGATGGGCACGTGAAGGCGCATCCAGTGCCCTTCCAACCGGGAGTATACCTATCCACCAACACAGCGGCTATTGCGTTGGGACTGCTGCGTTCGCGCGCCCACAGAGAAGCGCAACGCTTCCTTATTATGGCATGGAAGCCATCCACTCGCTCCTCCGTCAACATGCCTTAGGCACTGCAGTCTCGCGGCGGACCCAACAACATTCGGAAGTATTTATTGTATAAAGTATAAATTAATGTTTGTACTGTACTCCATAAATTTGAAACATTTTCTGTTTAATAAATAAAATTAATTTTACATCAACAACATAATAAATACTGTATTGAATAAAAAGTATATTAAATTATCTCTTTAAGCATAATAATGCAAATACAAATCGTAAAAAATAATTCAGTTAAATAGTTAATTAATAAAATAATGAATACGAATCAAAACAAGTAAACCAAATATGATTTATATTTTTAGCGTTCACTTTGAGATTAATTTTAATATTAAATAGCTTAGATTTTCATACTTTGCTTTAACATGGATCACACTTTTCACATGATGGAGGACTGTAGTTTCACGAGCAATGAAAGCTTCATCATTTCGAACGTGCATGTATGTATATACCTGTATATAGTTATAAATAACTATTTGGAAATTCGTGGTGCCATATGTTCCAGATATGGTTTGAATATGTCAAAAGGAAACTTTTGAAATACTTAAAATGTGTAATCTTGAAATGTAGATTTCTGAATAATTCTTTTGTCTCTAATGGGCGGACTATTTAAATGATGGGTTACCAAGGGTTAATAATTAAATCAAAATTTAAAAAAATGAAATAAAATAAAATAAATATTACAATCAGAACGTTACATCTACTGTTGTCAAATAAGATTGGTTTATCATAATATACAACGTTAATATGCTGTAACTCAGTGGCAGCAATTTGTGGTTACAATTGTGCTCCAAATATAAAAATTAAAAAAAAACATTATTTTACTTTTCTTTTGTTGCATAATCTGTAACTACTTTTTGATTAAATTTTATTTACCGAATTCCGGATTTGTATAAAAGTTAAAATACTACAAACACTGAAAACAAGTACAAAATATTAGTTTTATAACGAAAACATGTAAAACATTAAAAAATCTAATGAATATGAATTATTTAGTTAATCGCTCAGAAAATATGGTATTTTTTCATGAGTATGATAGGCTGTGAACCTTAAGATAAATTTTTAGTTATTATTATTGACTGAAAAAAGGATAGCTTGTTTCTGTAATTGGCAATGTGTGGATTAAAATATAAGCCTTGAATTTCTGAAAGGTATAAGAGGAAATATTTTGCAAGCCGTTAATTGGCTGAGCAATTAATTATCTCAGGTATACGCTAATGGGACGTTAGTAAGAAGGCGTCAGGTAGATTACTTAATTACGGGTTATTGTTTCGTAATATGGTCACTCAGGTTGCCAAGAGAGTCTCACGTACTTACATGACACATAGTATCAGGTGGGTAGAATTACTCCTTTTATGCTATGCTTACATAGACCGAGTGTAAGCATTAGAAATAATTGCACGTATTCAACGCTTAACATACAACATATTATTCAATATTTATTTGCACTACAATAAGAAAAACAATTTGAAAAAGTAAAACAAAAATGGACAAATCGACAGGCGTATACAACTCGATTGAGAAGCATTTGGAAAACTAAAGTGCATTTTTTAAGCGAAAATTCCGCAATGTTTTAAAACAAATGCGCTTAACCGATGCATCCTCCCAGTATTAACTTATGGTTCAGAAACGTGGAATCTAACAGCAAGTCTAACCCATAAAATAAAGGTCACCCAGCGTGCTATGGAGAGATCCATGCATGGAGTGCCGCTAAAAGAAAGAATCCGAAACGAGGAAATACCCACAAGAACTCAAGCAGTGGATGCTACCGAACGAATAGGCACACTCAAGTGGCAATGGGCTGGACATATCTGTCGAAGAGACGCCGGTTGATGGGAAGAAGAGTATTGGAATGGCAGCCAAGAACTGGCAAATGAAGCATTGGCCGACCCCCTGCAGGATGGACTGACGACATAGGAAGAATAGCGGGATTGACCTGGATGCGGAAGGCGGATGGAGACTCATGCGGGAGGCGTACGTTAATAGTGGACGGATACAGGCTGATGTTGATGAAAACAAAAATAGTTTTATTGAACATGTTTTGGGCCCCATCAAATCCATTAGAACAATGGCTTAACTCTAAACTGACAGTCAATTATATAAGTTACAAAATTAACAAGTAATAGTTCTTTTTTTTAATATTTATTTCATAAATACATAACACAGAATACTGATTTTGTGCAATGTTGCAATGTTGCGTAGGAATAACTAAAAAAATGTTTTCTAGATTAGAATATTGAAATAATAAAATAATATTCTAATAAAAATTAAAAATTCATAAAATTAAAGATATTTTTTTTTTTTTTTAATAAAAGTAATTTATCAAATATTAATAAATATGTTCTTCGTAGTATCAACCCGGTGGATTGGTTTGCAGCAACAAAATCTTGCATCTCAATCTCCAACTCCTCTCGATCCTATACCACCATCTTTAGCTCAGCATAAGAGCTACAACTCATGTCCTCGAACACTTGCTGCAAATACTAGGGTGCCCTCTGCAGTTTCTACTCTCAACCATCCTTCTGGCTTGACCTAGTCCTAGTCACAGCATAGGTCGAGTCATAATACAATATGCTCTCGCCAGCGCTCGAGTGGCGAGAGCATGACTAATACACCCGTTAGCGGACCCGTCCAAAATGACAACATGGCGACAATTAAACGCACGACAATCGACCAGAAATAAGATACGAAAGATTGTATATCGAGGTTCTCGGTACTAGTCAGCGAGGGCTACAACATGCTGATGTCAGTAAAATCAAATAAACATAAAGTAAGTGCTTTTAGTTTCTTTGTGTTTGAAAAACTGAAATGCGGTGATTTAAGAAAATCGCTCCCAAAATAATAATTCAGAGGAGTTAATTTATCTATAGTGCCTTTCCCTCGCGCCTCGCAAGGAATTTCAGAGTCTGAGTGAGATGTCAAGATGAATGAAGGTCTTTGTAATACAATACTAATTGTACGTGAACTATTTTGCCGTTGGTAACACAATATTCAAGCTTTTGTGATATTCCAAAACCGACGGTCGCTGCAAACAAATATTGTTTGCTGAAATAATTGCTCGCTAGATTGCTTGTTGCTCGCATCCTTCGTACAAGTTAAGGTTATACTAGTAAATTACATATTTTACGACTTGAAAGCAGGGCGACATTTCATTGTTCTCTATAAGAATTGTAAATATTTTTGTAGCGACATAAATCATTCATTTGTGTTGAAATTTTTATTGAAATTCAGACTAGAATACAATTCATATTTTGTATCACCAATTACAAAAATATTGCACGTTTTTTAAGCAAATTTAATATAAATAACAACTGAAACTTTGTGTTATGAACAATAATTCTCGGACGTGGCAGTCACTTCCTACCATGACGGAAATAGAAAAAAAAAGTGTTTTTAATTGATTTGTGTACTCTAAGATACCCCGGTTGGTGTGAATTTAACCCCTCACCCGTAAAATAAAAGTGAAAGCTCATTAATTAAAATTGTTGGTTTAAAAGTTCCCGGAAAATTCATTGGTTGAATAATAAGGATGATGCGTGAATGTCGGGCTGCAGTCTATGACGTTGGCGTATAAACACTCCACATGACATACGCACCATGTTAAGCGTCATAGAATTCCACAGATGAGACTTCAGAAATTACTATCACCTCTGTCTGTATTCTCCTGTATGTTCTTACATAAAAAAAAATTATTTTTTTGCAACGATGCTCAGTCATGAGCGACATGACTAAAGACAAAAAAAGAGTTAGAGAGAGATGTACGTATTACTAATATGGGTATTTGCTAAATTGTTACAGAGGTAGTAATTCCACAAATGCATCACTTTGGCTAATTAGATAATGTCAAACGTCTAATTAACATGACGCAGTCAAATTAACTAATTTCCAACGAATTTAATTAGTCAAATTACACTTAAATATAATTGGACCACACCTTCGGTGACATACAAATTTCAGTATTGACACGCAAACAAGCCTTAACCCCTCCAAAGCCTTCATTGTTAAAAAATATTATTATTTTTTCAGTTAATTTAGGAGGCAAGAAATTTCTGAGATCAAAATTAAATCAAGTTTTTATTCATATATATTTTTAATGAAAATTTATATCATTACATTGCAAGTATTCATATAATTTGAAATACTTAAGGGTGCTTAGTTATTTTTAACATTATTATATCAATATTTGTATAGCGCTTTTTTATGACCGAGTGGTCATTCCAAAAGCGCTTCTTTGCCTCTTCGAGTAGAAAGGTAAGTCTTGAGTCTGCTTTTGAAGAATGCCACTGCTTTCAGTTTTCTTATGCTTTCCGGAAGTGAGTTCTAGGTTATTGGTGCCGCGTAGCTGAAAGCACGATTGCCGAATATCGTGCTAGCACTACCTCCCGTCAGCTGCAGGGTGCTTCTATTTGCTCTGGATGATCTGAGTGTCTCTCCACGCGCGTTTATCTCCGAAGGATGACCTTGAGAGAATCAAATCACAAAAATGAACACTTAAAGGATTTCACCAGTTTTTCGTTTGTAAACAATTACTGTGCTAAATGTAACTGCTTAAAATTAAGAACTTAATCGATCCATTTTGCTTAAAGATAGTATGATACAAGTTTAAATATATCGTTTGATTTACGTCCATAAATTATATCTTATTACGAAATATCGAAGAAGATGACTTTGATACTCGAAAGGATGTCCTTATAATCAAAAATTCTCCTTGTCCCGAAAAAAGCTTAAAACCACTGATGTACTCTAATGAAGATAAACATTTTTGAAATTTAATTTTTACGTTTCACATAATCATTATTTTCTTATTGCTCTACAAGTTGTTTTTTGTAAATACGAGCATATGAGATTTGACTTTTTACTAACAAAGAACGACTCAATGTCACCAGGGTCGTCATTGGAACGCGTTGTGAAGAGATGGAGAGCAAGTCACCAATCAAAAGAACTTTTCAAAAAGCACATTGAAATACATTTAAGATAAAAGATTGACAAACTTCGGACACTTGCCCGAGACGGAACTTTGTGCATTCATCTTCAGGTCTCGGACAGATGACGACTGACTCCCCGGCAGTTGTGACAGAGCAGCGTTGAAATTAATACTATGGCCATTTATAGAACTATGGGGCTTCAATTACAGGATTTTTCAAACAAACAAAATGGTGACGTTGCACCTTGTCTTCTTCTTCGTAGTATCAATCCGGAGGATTGGTTTGCAGCAACAGAATCTTGCATCTCGATCTCCATTCCTCTCGGTCCTCCGCGACCCTTTTCAGCTCAGCATAAGCGCTACAGTTCATGTCCTCGAATACTTGCTGCAAATACTCCCGTCTAGGGCGCCGTTCTGCAGTAATGTTCGAACATTCCAGGTGGCATATCTTGTTGGCTGAAGGTTTTTCTTATTTGTCTTGGTTGTTTTGTCTCGAGCAGTCCCCACCCGGAGATCCGATTGGGGGACTATTTTATCTCCGGAAAATTTTACTTGAGATGCAATCATTTTTTTGCTGATACGTGGGATGTCTTTAAGACCTTTAATGTGGTATTTTCCCTTTATTTCCACATCCTAATGCCGTTGACCATAAAGGTTCATCCGCCTTAGGAGGGCATTTACTACCTCCAGGACAATAGAGTGCCCTAACCAGCTTGACCTGATGAGGTTAGCTGGGTGTTAGCTTATTCCGGCCAACATTCGGTCCAAAAATCTGATCTTTCAAATTATCATCAACCACAACGCAAATTGTTTTTCTGCGTAAAATTTCGTACAAGAAAAATGATTCATATGAGTTGCCATGGAGATATAAATAAAATAAAAATGGCCGACCTCGGCACGTCACGAGATCTTCCGCCAAAGATGTTGCGCGTCAATGCTGTTTAACGAGCGATCGCTAAAGATGCATATAAACCATAATGCACGTTTTGTAGAGAATTTGATGACGATTCTGATGGTGTTAGAGAATGTTTAAAAGTTTTATTTTTAAGTGCGATTTATTGTTTAAAACAAGAGCGACGGTATAGACGTCTTCACTGCACGGCGTCTATACCGTCCTATATTACCTTGTCTTATATTACTAATATATTTATATTTGCGTATCAGATGAGCGAACAAAAATAAAAGATGAAAGATCGTACGTCGAGGCTTTTTGCCGCCAGCCTTCAAGGGCTATATCAAGCTGATGGCAAATTTAATAAATGTCGTATGGATAACAACATTTTTTCTGTTTAACTGCATTTATTTCATAGTCGTTTTCAAAGTCATTGGACCTAAAAAGGTTAAGTACACGAATGAAATCGGTCTGAAAATTAGTCGGGAACTAAAAATTATACGGAACAACACCGATGTAGGGTATAATAAAACCGTTTTATGGAATTAGTGGGGTGTAAAGTATTCGGGATCACGAACCTTGTATAATAAGGGCAAGTAATTATTTTTTTACTTTAATCTACGGATCACAAAAAGGTGGCGCCTTATTAAGTACGTTTGATTTTTCAGGGACAGACTCCAATAGGACACATTTAATACTAGTATTTACATGATAAAAACGCTCTCATTTTGAAGCATATGGCCACAATAAAATGTCGCCAGTAGCTCTTGTAAGCAGTGACATCATCATGATGTAGCCTTTCTGAATGGTACCGAAAACTTCAATATACGATCTTTCGTCTCTTATTTCTGTTCGCTTGTCATATATTTGTGTCGCTTTTTTATTGTATACTTTTTTTGAAATTTTTATTTGCGTAAATATGTATCTTTACCATATCTATTATAAATATGGAACATATTATTATCATTAAAACATTACCGAGGAACTCAGAAGCCAAGAACTTTGCAACGACTCACAAAATTCTGTCAAAAGTTATTGATATTCGACCACCTTTCCGGGTTCATTAAAATTCAGAAAGATAGAAAAAAGGCAGATTTCATATACTTCTATATAATCATCTAATTTATTTATTTATTTATATACAGAATCGAAATTCCATTTTTTTTACAAGTATTTAGAAACATAGAGCATACATAAATATACAATAAATAGAGAAAATAATAAAAAGAAAAATAACACAAAAGAATAAGAAGATGACACGTGTCAAAGATCACAGAGATCAAGTAGAATAATACCATCGTCAAAAGAGGAAAAGGATGTAATAAAAGGATCGAGGTGTGCTGGTAGGGCATTTTAGGAGCGACATTGCTGTTGTACCAAATTGAGTGCTTGAAAAAAATAAAAATAAACTGTCGGAAAAATTGAATAATAAAAAAAATATACATACTTTGAATATATACTATAGCGACATCTATCGTACGATGATAACAACGATATAAATACTAGTTTCAACGCGAGTTGGTCAAGGCATAGCAATAGCCCAGTTGGCTGAGCGGCATGAATACCTGGGCATAGTTGGTTTCCAAAGTCCACGGTTTGCATCCCGCTTCTGCCGTTATTTTTGTGTTTGGATTGTCGCGTTGAAAAAAAAAAAAAAGAATTTTATGTTTAGTATATGTATATTTAATTAATAAAAATAAACGTTTCCCTAATGGATTCTGGTCTATCTTTTAACAGGATATTAAACTAAATTTTTTGTTAAAATCAATTTAAATTATTCCATAACCAATGAAATGTGATACCACACTTTTTGTTTTCAAGCAATATTTTTCAGTTTTTTTTTTATGTATACACATCCAGGAGAATAGACAGATGATGAAAGTAATTCTGAAGCCTCATGTGTGGAATTCTATGATGCTTACCATGCTGCATATGGCTAAGCGCTGCATCTGGAGTGTTGACCCGCCAACGTCATAGACTACAGCCCAACATTCACACAACATTCTTATTTTTACAAGAATTTACTATGAATGGGTAATCTTCACGGGACGACTTTCGTCTACCACCAATTTTGATTAATAGGCTTTGACTGGCATTTTACAGATGAGGAATCAGAATCACACCAACCGGGGGTGTTTTAGAGCTCAGAAATTGTTCTTATATTCTCCGTCGGAGATCGAACCTACAAACTTCGACTTGCCAAGCAAACACTTTAACCACTGAGCTATACTAGCCAGCAATTGATGATGAAAGTATTTTATAGAGAACAAGATGAGAAGTGAACGAATTTACACTCGTATGTTGCAATGTGTGAAATAGAAATGTGCGTATGGTGTGTTATAACTAAAAGCTTAAAAATGTGTTTTCGAGTAATAGTATGAAATGTCATTAAAAAACCATCAATCGAACAAATAATATAAATTTATGCAATAGTTCATAATAATTGTCATAATATTTGACTTTAGACGGCAAAATTTTCACTTAAAGTTTAAAGCATAACTTTTAACTATTAATTAAAAAAAAATACTTTGTAAAGGTGACGCAATCTTATTAACGTCACGTTTTTTATGAAATTAAATTTAAGAAATTATACGGAAAATTTCACGTCAAATTAAGGACACGTCGCGCCCTTTTAAGAAGAGGCGAAAATATTTTTTTTCACATAATTACGTGTTGAAATTTTGTAGACTTAGTGATTTTCATCATTTAATTTCGTTTAAAATGCTAGTATATAGCAAATTGGAATTTTTTTGAATTCCTTTCGAGATAAAAAAATGAAAAAATCGACGCAAGACTTCACATCGAGGTGTGAATCGAAATGTTTTACATTTCAGACGAATTATTTTCTGAAAATAAAGTAATTATAATTTAAATTTATTGATTGTGGCTTTTGGGTTACGCTATGTTTGGAAAATTAATTCGTACCAATATTTCGACCGCCATTGCAGGTGTCTTCTTCAGGGTTGATTACTTTGTGATGAGTTGATGTCTTGAGGTAGTTCAGCCGTCAGTCTAACGTACCTCCAGGAGGTTGTCGGGTGAACTACCTCAAGACATCAACTTATCACAAAGTCGTCAACCCTGAAGAAGGCCCTCTGCAATGGCGGTTAAAATATTGATACAAAGTGATTTGTCACACTGGGCTAAACCCAAAAACCTTAATACCAAATCTGCCTTTGAAAACCTAAGGAAATTATTTAAAATATATGTTTTAAGGTGATTCTATTGTATTGACGTTAATGACTATGAACTGGACTTTTTATAAGAGGGCAAAATGAATTCAATAAACGTAAACAGCACATTGTAAGCGCGGTTCTTGTTAGATAAGTATCATCATCATCATCATACCATGTCTACTCTTTAACTGAAGCATTTGGCACTTATGATCTGTTGCCACAAAGCTCTGTCAGCCGTCATAGTATTTGGTTTATCCCATGTCAGCTCCGCCTCCCGCATCTTCGCCAAATACATTCAGGTATTATTCCTATCGGCTGAATTAGTAAAAAAAACGAAATTTATTAATATTAGACGCTGAAAGAAACCTGAATAAGATAACGCCTGATACAAACCGCGCATGATTGAGTTGAGTCAAACTTTTTACTTTCAAGTAGTTCAGTCGTCGAAAGCGTGAAGGTAATTATCCAATCGCTTTATTAAATATTAAATTTAATTTAAAAAATGATATACAAGCGCTCAAAAATGCTTCGGATACTACAGTTGCTGTCTCTATATGTCGTCAGACTTCTTCACCAACTATATACGTTCTCAAGGAAATCTTTTGGTGCACAGATATCTTGGGACAAAGAAATAGACAATAACAACTGACAGAAGTGAGTAACGGCAATTTGTAATGACAATTTGTTTCAAATATGGAACAAATAAAAGAAGAAAAAACCAAACATTAACGTCCACCCTTGTGAAAACATATGATGATTATTTTTATCGATATTTTTTTTATATTAGTAGACACACAAGTAAAGAATATATAAGAAATATTTAGAAAGTTATTTATTTTCCATTTAACAGTATTCTCCGTTACGTATTTATGAAAAAAAATAAATATTACTGACCCTAGAAATGAACACCATTTCAATTATTTCGTACCAAAGAGGTCGCTTTCATTCACACCTTATATACAGAAAAATCGTTATCTTCTTTGAGAATCTACTCAATATGCAAATGAAATGAATTTTATTTTATTCTGAAGTTCCAATCAGACCATTGAAATATATCTCTCAGATACTGGAAATGTGAAATAATTTCATTAATTTGATGAAATATACGTTACTCGTAAGTGCCTGAAAGTCTACTTCAAAATTATATATATTCTCTGAATGAATTCACAAATCAATCACCAATCAAAAATCAACAATAAATATCACCGTATAAAATAACAGTTAAAAAAACAGTTCTAAAGAATATTAAAAAATATATTTTACAGCTACTAACTTTAATATTCTATTTAAAATGTAATTTAACAAATTGTAAATAATTTGTAATACAACGCTTACTTACAGTACAATCAAATATAAAATAAATGAAATAAAACGAAAGAAATATTTTTAAATTGTTTTTGTGTGAGTAAAATTAACTTGTAATTTAAATATAAAATATAAAAAAAACAGCACATATCGAATTTTATCAAATATGATAGGCACCTATCAAGGACCATCTCAGAAAGGTAAGCCCGATGGATCGGTCACATCATGCGCCACGATGGTCTTCTTCACAACATTGTGGAAGGGATGGTTCAGAGTAGAAACTGCAGAGGGAGCCCTAAGACGGAAATATTTGCAGCAAGTGCTCGAGGATATGAGTTGCAGCTCTTACGCTGAGTTAAAAAGGATAGCAGAAGATCGAGAAGAATGGATATCGATATGCAAGATTTTTTTGCTGCAAACCAATCCACTGGATTGATATTACTACGAAGAAAGGTGAAGGTGGCTTAAAATAAGATCAAATATTTTTTAAAATATAACATTTTGTTAAGCATCCGTTGGTAGATAACAAAACTGCCTAAACCATATTGCGAAAAATAATATTTTTTCAAACCAGATACTGCGAAGAAGATCGCTTTTATTGTAGAAATATAGTAAACATGTATATATTTTATGGATTTTTTTAATATTTATATCAATATAAGCATATTTCAAACAACTAAACATTGCATCAAAAGAACGCAATTTAAAAAATCATTAGAAATAAACAATATTGCCAACATTATTTATTTAAAAATCACTCACAAAAGAAATATTCAAATTCAGTTTAATGAAATATTTGTATTGAAAAAATAATCACAATATAGTTCTTATGTATACAATTAAATAAAAACTTGTTAAGTCATCATAAATATACATTATCACACACACATTACATTTGGCGGCCTATTTTTCACTACTGTCGACGGCATTTTTAATGTAATTAATACCTGAAATGTAATTAGCAAGTTCACTCATTCAAACTTAATTCATCGCGTAGCTCATTCGTTTGTAGAGGTGTCGTTACCTTACTGGGAATATGACGCTGACGGATTGTCATACTTTAATTAGGGTAATGAAATAATTTCATCTGAATTTCGCGACACGGGGAAAGCCATTCAAGAAAGCTCTCTAGGGAGAAGTCCCTCAAAGCCTTTTACATGCTCGTACTTTCACAAAGGGCAGAGTAGTATTATATGATCACACTTTTATATGATTAATTTATAAAATTATTTTTGTTGATAAACTTTGAAACAGTAACTAAAATTATAATGAATAAATTATATATTTAATTTTTCAAGCTTTTGATTTGATGATATATGTGCTGAAAAATTATTATGATCTTTTTCAGTATCTGATGTTTGATTAATTATTAGATGCAACTTTTTGCAGTAAAAAATGACAATGCAAGTTCTCATCTTTCAGTCAATTATACACAATGAAAGTTTAGGCGAGAATTTGTTTTTTAAATGTCATAAAAGAGCATATACTAAATCTGCCTTATTTTAAACCTTCTTCTTCTTCGTAGTACCAATCCGGTGAATTGTTTTGCAGCAACGAAATCTTGCATCTCGATCTCCACTCTCCTCAATGCTCTGCAACCCTCTTTAGCTCAGCATAAGAGCTAAAAGCCATGTCCTCGAATACTTGCTGCAAATATTTCTGTCAAGGTCGCTCTCTGCAGTTTCTACCCTCAACCATCCCTTCTATAATGTTGTGAAGTAGACCATCGTGGCGCATGATGCGACCGATCCATAGGGCTCGCCTCCCTGAGGTGTTTCTTACTTGGTGTCTATAATAAATATGTATACAGCTTTATACATGTGCCATCTGATGTTGTGGCTTTTGGGTTGAGCCGTGTATGGTGAACTTTTTTCAACCAATATTTCGACCGCCATTGCAGAAGTCTTCTTCATGATTAATATTTTTTTAGTTTTGAGTTGGTTTATTCAGATTATATATTTCTTTTATAAAAGATATAAAAGAAGGTCCCAGCGTCTGCGTTATACACCAATTTTTCTATCCTCAACCATCCCTTTCACAATGCCACAAAGCAATTATAAGTATACAAATAATAAGAATATATTTTTCTTACTTGTATGTTTTATCTGCTTAACTAGCTGCTTAAAACCATGTTAAATCAGATTCCATTTGCACAATTAAGAAGTATTTATGCAGTTACTCAATAAACATTAACAAATCGTTTGCGGAAATACTTGTTGTAATTTACTTCTTGTAATTGTACCACATAAAATGCGGTCATTGTGAAGCAGATAGTTTCGTAGTGGGTGGATTTTATAACAATATCTTCTTATTTCTCTCAAGATCATACTAAACATTTGGATTTGGCACATTGCCTGCTACGCCCCGCTTCTGAAATTTATCATTCTCGCACCGTACAATCCTGAAAGAAACTGAAAGGCATATTGAAAGTGTATAGAGAGGGATCTTTTGTTTTACTGTTACTCGTTTTCACAATAGGGTGACATGTGTCGTGTACGTAAAGATTTTTCAATATTCACATGAAAATGTTTATTTACGGAGCTTTGTATTATATTCTTGTCATTGTCCAGCGAAAAATTTCACCGGAAAAATGTATATTATTTTATGCATTCGTATATTTACTGATGATACAAAAGAATATTTTCAAATTTTCAAAATTATTTACATTAAAGCGTTCAATAAAACAAAACAACAAAAATACGTCTCAAAAAAATTGAATTCTTGCAATATTTTTGAAATTAAAAACTGTAATGTTAAACAAGTTAATGCTTATTACTTAAATATACATATACTAAACATAAAATTCTTTTTTCAACGCGTCAATCCAAGCACAAAAATAACGGCAGAAGCGGGATGCGAACCGCGGACCTTTGGAAACCAACTTATGCCCAGGTATTCATACCGCTCGGCGAATCGCGCCATTGCTATGCCTAGACTGACTGCGATGAAACTAGTACTTATATCATTGTTATTATCGTACGACAGATGTCGCCATAGTATATATTCAAAGTATGTATATTTTTATTATTATTCTATCAGTATGCATTTATTCACAAGCTTAATATTATTACTTTCCGGCAGTCTATTTATTTTAGTAAGTACCACTCACCGTTGAAAAAAGAATTTTATGTTTAGTATATGTATATTTAAGTAATAATAATATTGTAATATAGTCAATGATCTATAAAAGTAGATTAGAATATTGAAATAATAAAATAATATTCTAATAAAAAAAATTTAAAAAATTAAGTAAATGCTTTTTTCAATACAATACAGATTCAAAATTATTATGAAATCAATTAATTAAAGATAATTTCTTTTCTATTTCCTTTTTACAGAGAAAAAATGCAGTCCGTTAATTGTTGTTACATATTTTTGTTATGTGAATCTTACGTGTTAATAGATAGAAGACAGCAGTTTCGCCTTTAATGAAAAATTCATTAGTTGCAACGTGCATAAACATACTACATAGTATAAAAATTAAGTGCGCGTATACGTGCTGGAACTGATGAAGCTTTCATTAAGTGCGAAACTGCAGTTATTGAATAAAAATGAGTGTGATTCATGTTAAAACATTGTTCAAAATATTTATATATTTAATAATTTAATAGATGGCAAAGTGAATGCCAAAATAAAAAATTAAAATATTGGTATAAATAACTTTAAATGCCTTGTGCAGTGACATCATTTCCAAATATATACTTCATCTTCTTCGTAGTGTCAATCCGGTTGATTGGTTTGCAGCAACAGAATCTTGCATCTCGATCTCCATTCCTCTCGGTCCTCCGCAACCCTCTTCAGCTCAGCATAAGAGCTACAACTCAAGTCCTCGAACACTTGCTGCAAATATGTACTACGCATCAACAACCTCCAGAAGTCAAAGACAAGAAAATAAATTATATTGGAGGTTTATTTGGTGGTAATTATTATATCAGTGTTTTTAAAGCAATAATTTTAACATAACGCTGTAATGGTTTATACCGCTTTTTAAAAAAACAAATCAATCAAAAAATGTAACCATCAAAGCTAATATTAATGTAGTATAAAGTTTGTTTTAACTCAATGGGTTAAATTCGAACTTTTCAAATAGGTACCTCGTTTGAATAATAGAGATTCTGCGTCTCTTTCTGAAATTCCAATAATTTAAAGCTCCCACCCCTCAACAAATGCTGTTCTATCCTATTAATCCTTGTCAACTGATAGGCTACCCGCATGATTGATGAGATGAAATATATTTCAGGTGAGCATTTTATTAACTACGCCATCATTTCTAATTTGTCTTTGAATGTACTTCCTGCTTAAATTGACGGCCGAGAAAAGTTGAAATATTCGTCATATTCAGTGGAGGAAAGATTGACGCCAATTAAGGCATTTGATAGATTGGGGTCTTCGATAAAATGAAGCCATTAAATATTATAATCTTTTGAGCGATTAATAAAACTTTTTTTTTGTTAAAAGTTGGAAATTAAAAGTAACGTAATAAAGCTTCACGTTTTATGCAAATATATATAAAATATAATAACTGATAAAAAACAATTCATATAATTTCTTGGTACTAGTATTATTAAGCATTTGTTGATATACTAACGTCATTATACAACATCAAATTTAAGTATATACCGCCCATTTGGAAATACTCGTAGACTCAATTTGAATATGTAGTGTTAACATTTTTTTCTACTTTCCGCCCAATAACTGACAACATCGATGGCACGTGCGATGGCCAGAATTAGGTCTCGTGATGTGTAGCTAGTTAGGCACATGGGACAGGATCTTAAGTGTGAGGCAGTCTCAACGCAAGCTTTTTTATTTGTGAAGGAGATTTTTCCTATAATATTTGCCGTGATTTTTTGTATTACGACCCTATATTCTTATTTTGAGATACACCACCTCTAAAAACTAAATGCCTTTAGTCTTGGAAGCATCGAGCTAATAATCCGATCTTATTAAAAATGCTATAAGGAGGTTGATAATATTATGATATGTGGTGATATGAACATAATATTTTTTTAGAAGGGAGTTTTTTTTTTTCTATTATAAAATTTATAAAAGGAATTTATTTGATTCAAACAATGAAATTCTTCCATTGAAAGGCTAATTAAATGAAATAACTTATTATATTCTACTAAATACATTTTTATTTTGTTTTTTTATATAAATAACTCCCTTGATTCGCTTTGTTTATTTTATTTTTTTGTTTATCAATTTAAATAGAGAGAATTTTCTTCTGCAAGATAATATTATTGTTGTATATATTTGCGATAATAAAATTTGATATAAAATACGGAAGTACGTTGACCGTACTGAAAGTTCCTGAAAAGATTTCCTGTAATTATAAAAAATATTTAATTATTCGTTACGAGATAAAAGGCAAAATAAATAAAACTTTTCTCCACGAAATATTATTAAACCTGAATTATTACATCATATACATATATACCGACATAGACTGTTTTCAATAAATTAATGGTAGTTAATAATTTTGTGTGGTATAAATTAACTGTCTTTAATTTAATATATGATAGAGACGATATGTGTCAAATTACTTCGCTAGAACTTATTTAACATTTTAAAAATAAATTTATAGAGTAATAATTCAGAACAGAGACTTCAGAGCTTACTTAATGGATTTGGATACAAAATGGATTATTACGTTGTCTCTAGTTTCGAATTCCATCTAATTACTTCCAAGCCTCGCTGGCCACCAATATGGTAAGTTAACTTAAACGAGTTTACTCAACAACAAACTCGCTTAAAGATTTTGGTAATACTAAGCTTGTACACAACCTTCTAGATAGCTTGTGTAAATTATAAACATAAATTTGACCGAGGAGTATGGCTTACAGGGAAAATTCAAGCTACATATTTCACTGAAGATGAAGTTTGATCTGAAAAAAATCATTATTTTTTATAAGTTAATAATTAAATCTTTAATTTTGAACAAATGTTTATATCATGAAACAAAGAACGATATAAAATTATTAAGTAAACGTCATTTTTATTGGCATACCTTTCAACAAAACATCTAGAAAACCACTGCAATCCACCGTAAGGAATTTCAAGAAGAGTAAAGACATTAAGTTAACATCACTCATTAACAGCTAGTTTTTTTGAGAATAGACAATGTTTATACAAGTTGATATTAGCTCAATATAACCGTTGCAGGCTGGTGCTGAAAAGCTTTGATATCTGATCTCTTGTCTCTTACTTTTGTCAACTCATCTGACACTCATTTTTAGTGCCCAGGACAGAACACTCTGTTTATTCCATGACCTCCGGGCAGCGACTAAGTGTGGTAGGGAGTCACTGCGCCGAACACGCATTGTGGCCACTTAGTGAACTAAGGCGCTCCACATGACATGACTTTAACGACGAGTCTTATAACTACTTAAATCTAAAACTTAGACTGAAAAATTTATTATTGCGTTTTTATTTACATCCGCTTTACTAAGGAAGACGACTTCACGTCACAGGGATCGTTATTAGGAAACTTGGTAGACGTATTAGGAGCAGATGAACAACACGAATACTTTTTCAAAAGTTCATATATTTTCGATAAACTTGACAAACTTTCGGCTCGGCTTATATAATGAGTGAAAAAAATTAAATTTGGCACCAGTCCACCCAAATATCCATTGAACTCATCGCGGTCGGGGATTGTGTTCGGTCAAGTCATCAATTTATCCAGACACTCAAATGGTAGGCATAGAAAAATTCATAGAGACTTCCACCTTTATTATCTTTAGTTTTTTTGATGTATGTGTTGGCATCCAAAAACAAAGTTTCTCTCAAACTTAGGCTCGCAGCCAAATGCAGGTGTCAGTGTACCGGATGGCCGATGTGCCGTAAAGCTGGTGTGCCGGAGTCCAGTGTGCCGGGGGCCGCAAAAACAAAGACTAATTAAAGTTGCGGCGTCCCTGGAGATTCCATTAGAATGATTAGTCTGGCGAACGGTGGACACTCTACTGCTGTGTATAACCGATCGACACATTCAGTCAGGTTTAGACTAAGTAAGCGAATGCTCATTCTTTCATTAAACCCTTAAATTTGATGCATTGTTGCAATTTGTAAAGAATATGCTAAATATATGAAACTGATATGGAAAAAAAAAATAGACCAAATTCGATGAAGTGAAAAAATAATGGGCATTCGCTCGTTTAGAAACATCGATGTTTAGAAATATGATAAACGCAATGTCATATTTTTTGGTCAAAAATAACTTAAAGCTAGTCATTATTAAGAACTTTTTAACTGAACTTAAAGCAATCAATTACGCCCATGATAAGTTTACTATACGAATATATTTCGGTGAAAAAATAATGTTAAATAGTAATAAATATAATTCCTAAGTCCTGGCCCATTTGGTCATCAAACGCTGCTTAACGATGATCTTATAGGTCTTATAAGTCTTATAATCTACAACATATAGTACAAAGTCTATAAGGAACATTTGGAACAATTTATTAGAAAATAAATTTATTTAAAAAATATATATAATATAGTTTTTGGTGATTTGTTAATGCATTTTTTCAAAGAGATTTGGTTATAAAGAGTGGCTAGTGAAGTTGTGCCTCTTTTGTTGAGGCACATATCCAATGTCTAACTTCGTTGTGTTTAACGGTAAATCTATCGAGAACCACGATAAAGATATGACACTATCGCGAAGCAAGAAAGAGATACTTATGAAAATATTATGCTGTGTGAAAGAGACGCCATGTTAGAGTCGAGATGGTGTACTTATCGTAGTTGCTGCAGTGTTACTGAGTGATTTGCTCCTCTCGGTTCGAGAGGCAAATTGGTCCACCAGAGCTGTACTTGCTAGTCTAGAGGTTTTCATGTCCTCACTAGGACATATACTAACCCTCGCACCACCAAGTTACAGACTATATAATTATATTGAAAAAATATTAATGTCATAGAATGTTAAGTTTTATCCTGATAAGAATATTGAAAACATAATTGTTATTATGTAATAAAAATTATTGAAAACATACTTTGTTAAAGAAGATTAATTTAAAATTATTTGTTTACAACTTTATTTGCCCACATACAAAATAAGTCTATAATTCTGTGTGTTATAAGTATATAAAAATTATAACAGGTACATCTTTAATTTTATAACAGACTGACTGTTTAAAGTTACGTCATCGCTCAAGATGAACCGAAACATGTACACTGTAAAGGTGACTGTACATTGTACAGTCACCTTTAAATAAATTTGAAAAACAACCAAATATTTTAAATTAAAATTTAATTTTAATGATGCAGTTTTACCAAGTATTGTCAATTAATAACGATACCGTGATTATTTTCTGAGAATTATGGGCATTTAACTAAAACGTTCAGCTTCCACGCGAGAATCAATTTATTAATTAATCATGGAATAAAAGTGATGCTGTTATTCCAAATTAATTAATGCAAAGGTTAAATAAATAAATATTCATACCTTGTTTAAATAAGGATCATAATTAGTTTATATGAAAATAATAAATATTTTTTTGAATTAAACTATACTTTTAGAAACGAGAATGTCGCCTAGAAACATGCTCTGAGAAAGGCTAGTCAATTGAAATTTTATAATTTTAAATAATAATTACATTGATAAATAGTATTTGTGACGTTATTCAAATGCACATTGAAAAAATGAAGTGCATATTGCAATTAGTTTTTTTTTCATTAAAAAACGTTGCGCTATCGGTCGTTAATTGCAATAAAACATGTCTCAATTGTGAATTTTAATTTAAATTTTATCGCAAGTATAAAAGTAAATTTTGTAATTGAGCAGTTATTATGCCGTAAATATCACCAAGCTTATACACGACGTGTGTATCGGCTGAATTACGCGATAATAACAATATTACGGCACTTTTCATGTAAACGGCATGTTTCATATGTATATATAGCGGCATGTTTCAGTCGTGGGCGGCAAGGGGTTAGAGTTAATTGCGGTCGCCGCGGAAACATGCAAACAGCCCGAGAGTCGATCACCGCGTATTTGTTCACCAGTGATCGAGTGCAAGGGGTTAATCGAATTGGAGAGCCGGAAGAGCGGCCGGCTAAAATTTCGAGTAATTGTTTTAATGAGGAAGGCACGCCGGCGATCCGACAGTGAATTTTATATCAAAGACGTCAAAGGGTTGATTATATTTTCGAAAGCTCAAAATTTGTATATATATTTTGACGTAATTGCTATTCCTATATACGTTTTATAAATTAACTATATGTTTATCATAAATGTTTGCCACTTAGTTAAATCAGTTACTGGTATTCATGTTTTGGCACCTTTGATGATTTCCAGTGCCTGAGAGCTTATTATTATTATGTTTAATTTGAAGTTATCTTTAAAATTGTAATAAAAATAAACAAATTCTCCCGTCTAGGTCAGAGGCTGGAGACTCCATGAGACTGCTGCAGTATTAAAAAAAAATTGGTTAGTTAGCCTAACGCTTCTGAAACCTGGATCGCTTGGTCCTAAAGGATGACTTAATCTGACATACTCTACGACAAAAATATTACGAAAAACTAGTGAAAACCACATAAAAGTGCTTTTGGTGTATTTTTAAAATACTTTTATTACACAGCTATTTTATTATTATACAGTTATTTTTCTTTGATATTGATGAAATAAAAGTCATGTAAGAGTTTTTTCAGTGAATTTGTATGAGTGTATCAAATATTAAATATAAGAGTTTATATGCAATGATTTATAAATATTTAAGTAAATTATAAAATCAACTAAAAAAAATTTGACGTGACTACGAGTATATCTACAACTATAATTAAAACATATATATAATATTGAGAGAAATTTATCATAATAACAGTTTGGTTACATTAAAGTCAACATTTAAAAAAATCATTGAAATAATGAAGAAATAATTTGTTTTTATTCCATGAATATCCTCTAAATTACGTCGAAATATAACATTTACATTCAAACATCAAATATCATTACATTTGATATTTCCCTCACAAAAGCCAAGATATTAAAAAAAAAAAACTAAAAATAAATCACACACAACACTCGCCTCGATTTCCGGTTCCCCCGCCGCGCCGAACCGTTAATACGGAGCCTGAAAAGATAGAACCAACACTGAACGAAAAAAAAGCCTCCATGAATCGAACATTTGCTCCCGAATAATTCCATAGACAACCCATTAACTCGTAGCCCTGTTCCCGTACACGCTTTTTGTCCGACAGATTTCAAGACGGAGCTCCGCAGATACGTCATTACTAACCGATCCCGGGGGATTTTATTTTTTCTCCAAGCATATTACGTCGATCTAAGGGTGTTTTTTTTTCAGTCACGCCCACGAGTTGAAGGCTCCGTTTGTCCATTACAGACTTAGCCGGGAAACCTCATTTTCCTCCCCTCTCGACCTATTATTCTCCCCTTCTGACGGATAGGGCGTAACGTAACTTTTCCGGATGAATTAGAAAGAAGCCGCGATGTCTCGGTGAAACTTTTTGATAGTCCTATTGTGATAATACAATGGATCACTCATTATTACAAGTCGTCGTGTTTGATTGATATTTTTTGTTTCCTCAATCTCCAAAAACTTTTGTAAGAGAAAAAATTACGTACTATTTTGACACGTTTTTATGAATGTATATAAAATTTGACTGACGAATACAAGATTATTTTTTTCTACCCAACTTTTGGCTACTTACAAAATTGAATAAAAAAATTATTACTATAGAGAAAGGTTTGAAAAGTTAACAAAGTAAAAAAAGAGTATGTAGCATTTTTTTAAAATAGTTAAAAGTACCTTAGTAGCATCACAACATAATCCAATATGCCTGTTAAACGTCTTGTATAAAAAAGACAAGATAAAAAATTAAGAAACATTGACAATATAACTGTGATTACCATATCATTTGACAAATATTCACAAATAATAATTCAATAAAAGGTAGACGTATGGTTTCAAAAAGCAGATATTGTATACAAGTTTACATAGTATACCCATAGATATTTTATTGTAAAATAAATATGAAGTCATTTTATGAATTATTCTACAGTTTTATATATTAAAGACGTATCTTGTACTTATTGAACATTCAATTCTTATCTTTATAAAAAAGCGTTTGCTTAAGACCTGCTCGTGTAGAATATGTATATTAATCTTGACGTTTAATGTTACAGAAATTTACTGAGTTAATTATTAATAAACTATAATGTTGCAGATAATTGAAATATGGATGGATTTAAAAATAACTTTTAAAATACGTTACAACATCTCCTTTTTTATTATTGATAACAGATTTTTTTATTTGAAAAATAAATACATTGTTTTTTAACTTGAACTGAAAAACTCCGCTGCTGAACGAATTCCCTGTTCACCGTTTGAAGGTGGCACAAACAAAACAATTTTCCACAAAACGACTGAAAGGAGAAGCGACCGGATGTAAGAAAACTACTTCCGGCGGAAACACTGCACGACACCAACCACAATGGGATACCCTTAACGAGATATTTAGTTCAATTAAATCTGACGAAAAACCTTCCGCTACTAAGACTGAGCTTTGGACAAGGTTGTACAAGCCACTTGAGATTTTCGTGGAAAAAATACTTAAAGAATCGCTTAAAATGGATTACCCAGCCGCTCGTTCTCTTGTTCTAAATAAATTGGGTTACGGGTACTTAAAAGTTTATTTATTTTTTGCCTTACCTGGGATGAGTTTGTACGCTGCGGTGGTTTTAATGGTTTTTGTAGAAGAATCTCGTTTTTTTCTCTGTTTGTAATCGAATGCCTGGACTAACCTGTGAAAAATAAAATTTATAAATCAGTCATAGAATTTTGCATTCATTATAAAATAAATGTTTTAATATAATAATTGCAAACTAATGAAGAATCGTTACTTTATTCAAGTCTTTCGTATCGATTGTCAGGATATTCCGTCATAAGATTCACCGACCGTTGACATCGGTTGACGTGATATATCGTTTTGCTACTTTCTTAGAATAGTTTTTTATGCATCATCTGATAGCTGAAGGATACAAGAACCAATGTCATAAATGAAAATAGACCAAATAAGTAAATATATGCTTCAAATACTAGTTTTATAATTGACAGTAAAATTTGTATTCAAACCGAGCCGTAATGAAAGTGTTAAAAATATCCAGACAATTAGCGAAATATTTTTTCGGATATTTGTACAAAATAAATTTGCTAATATTCGCTTATTTGGTCAAAATTCGATTCGATAAAATTTCTTTTTAGTTGAATTTTTTAGTAAAATTTACATTTCGAGAAGTGTCTTTTGGCCGAATATCCTTCGGCTAGATGTGCATTTAAAATGTGCAAATTAGTGGACATATATATTTGGCAAAAATGTTCAATTAACTAATGTTTGATCGACAAAATGTCTGTTCGGCTAAGTGTGGTTAGAAAATGTTTGCGAGACTTATATTCAAGAAAAAAAAAAATAACCCCGATATTTCAATATTTTTTATAAAAATCAGCCAACAAAAATTGGCATATTTTAAAATTTTTTAAATCTACCAATTTTTGTCTGACGATTTATTTTTCATTTTAATATATCAGCTCTATATCTGGAAAGTATTGACACAGAAAATTATCATTTCGTAGTTCTGTAAGCTCAAATTGTCTATGCCTTGTCCCAGAATGCCTCCATACCTGGAAGTCTACATAGGAACAAAGATGGCTCCCAGGAGCATCTAAGGCAAGAGCCCGTGCACTTACAAAGACTGCGGCTGAAGTAACGATTAAGAAATTATTTGAATGTTATACAATATATCAAATAATAATCAACTTTTTATTTTGTAAATACGAGTATTTTTATTATTGAGATCGGTAAATGAGATCGACGCTCTTATCTGAATTTAGAACAAACTCGTAATAATTGTGTTGTGTTTATTTTGCAGTGATCATTTTATTTATTTTTAAAAGCGCTTATGGTAAATTTAACGAAAAAAACATGAATGCTCGTTTTATGCTGACATCCTCCTCTCTTTAAAAAGACGATAAGTCGCGGTTTCGTCACGTGGCCGCGTGGAGGAAGGATGCAGGAGCAGATTAACAACACAAAGAACTTGTTTATGAAGCACGATTCGCGTTCATTTTTATTAAATATTTGATTTCGTCGTCTGACCGCTATGACATCCCGCCGGCCAGACGAGAGGTTAACTGTCGACTGTCGGCACAATTGTGACATGCAGCACCGCCAATGATCGCGGCAAAAAAGAAAATTAAAGATGAAAGTTTCACCAACATGAAGTGGAGCAACGGTCACAACAAATAAAATGGCGTATACAAACGCCGTATAATATTATATAATTGAAACTAACATTATAAGATGTGCATGTCAGGCGAGCGAACAAAAATAAGAGACCAAATATCGTTTTTAGAAGATTTACGGCATCAGCCTAAAAGAGATATATCTAGCTGATACAAATGCAAATAAATATTTCAAAACATTCTTTTATTTTATTTTGTATTTTGAAGTAGATTTTTCAGTCAAAGATTATCCAATGATTTTTCACTGAAAAAGATATCTTTAAACATGATTTATTCTTATGTATAATATTTATATTTAAATACTCGCTCGGATATTCAATATTGACGCAAGCATCCGATGAATATTGAGAGAAAACCAACTTCAAGGCCCCCAAGTAAATGGAGTTCTTTCCACTTGATTAAATGTATTTAAAGTTAACTCCTACGCATAACTCATTTATACTTCGCCCGCAGGAAATGCCGATTCCTAACTAAAGTAAACAACAAAATTCCACCAGCTATTATATAATATTTCATTTGTGAGATATTTAAATTAAAAAAAATAATTAACTTGTATATTTTTTGCCATTGGTTAAAGTATAAATATCCCGTTGATATCAGCATGAAAGAGCTCTTGCCGGCTGTTGCCGAAAACCTTGAAATGCGATCTTTCGTCTCTTATTTTCGTTCGCTCATCGGAAACGCAAGTGTTGTCATTATGTAATTCCGTTACGAGGACTAGTTATATAGATCGCCACTTGTGGCGCTAGGTGTCACCGACCACGGCGCCCGATGCCCAGTCCGGCCCGGCATGTTATTCCACCCGGGCTGGAAAATTGAAAAGTTTATAGAAAATATGTTCGTGCTTTTGAAAAGTCTGTGTGTTGTTCATCTGTTTCTCATCCTGCCACCACGCAATTCAATAAATTACTTAGAGAGGAGGATGTTACTGTACATCTTTTAAATTCATTTATATTTTTTATGCAATATTCTGGAACTTAATATAACTGTAAGTAATATAAAACAAATGGATTTTTGAAAATATTTATTAGGGTATTATTTTATTTTTTCAATATTCTAATCTACTTCTATATATCATTGACTGTATTACAATGTTATAAGTAATTAAATATACACATGCTATAATTCATCAAATTTTTTATACGCATCAATTCGTTCAGAAAAAAAAATCTAATTAATATTAAAAAAAATCCATGTAACAATGTCACCTTGAGACAAAATCAAGAAGGTAAAATTGTACATCAGTAACACAGGTAAATGACTGGTTGTAAAAGTCCGCGTCTGACTTACAAGAAGTTGTTTCTCATCCATTCAATCTATAGTTTGGTTCGAGACCCGAGTGGTACTTACTAAAATAAATAGACTGTCGGAAAGTTATAATATTAAACTTGTGAATGTTGACTGATTGAATAATAAAAAATAATAATATATGCACTCTGAATATATACCATAGAGACATCTTTCGTTGTATCGTTATACGATGGTTACAATGGTATAAAAACAACTTATTCCGCGCAACAGTTCCGGCAGAGGATGGTCGAGTGGTCTAGACTCTAGGGTAATGAACTTGAGCAACGGTTGGTTCCAAAGCTCGCTGGTCCGCATCCCGCTTCTGCCGATATTTTTTCTGAACGAATTGATGCGTATAAAGAATTTGATGTATTATAGTATATGTATATTTTATTACAAATAGTAAACACTCTTGGAAGCAATAAAATTAATAATATTAAGGTCATCAACTGACAATACATGGTGAAACTGCATGCTTATAATTTTAAATTATATTTAATTAAAAAAATAACAAATTAAAAATATTTGGTATTAATTCACATTTATTTTTAATGATTACATGTTTCGGACGCCCTGCAGACTATCTTCAATAATCGTATATGTATGTAAAGCAATAATCATGTATGTATGTAATCATGTATGCATGTATTGGCAAAAAAATATAAATTTAAAAAATGTTTTTTTTCTTTATTTTTGGCGGAACCACCAAAACGCAAGAAATACACAATTTGTGATTCTCAAAAGAAGTAACTCAAGCATTGTACTACAGTATCGAATAACACTTTTGCTCCGTTCAGCTTTGCTGTTCGTAGGATTCATCGCCGAGGGAATGAAGATATCGTCTTCCATTATATCTCGGCTTTATTTTCAAAGAAAAAAATATTAACTTCGTTGTTACAAGAACAGAAAACTACTGCGGGATTGCAACGGACGTGAGTATAAACATCAACAGACCATTTTTGAAAAAAAAAAATCAATCGTCATATTTTCATTTTCTTATTGTTTTTACTTTTCCACTGCTTTAAGTTAGAGTTCAAGAAATGTATTAATTGAAAACATCAAAAGGTATATCCTTCACAGGATGTTGAATCTTTAAATTAGGTATGTGTAAGATGTGAATCATTAGCTTACCATACCAATGATCGTGGTTTGAATACCACACTATCTCTCTCTTTAGCCTCGCCATTTCTCATCACCTGGGGTCGGCTGTCCTTTTTTTCACAGGACAGATAGACATTCGCCATGTCTGTCTGTCCTGTGCTGCATTCTCGGTCAAGCCCAGAGTTTTCAGATCCTTGTCTACAGTTGCAGTCCAGGTTGCCTCTGGTCTTCCAGGTCTTCTTCTCAGCGTGGGTATGTTGAAGGCTTTTTTCACCATGTGGTCCTCATCTCTCCGTGTCACATGCCCATAGCATCTTAGGCAGTTTTCCATTATCTTTACAAGTATGAGAGCCACCCGAAATGAACCGCGATTATGATAATTTTAAACTTTTTCGACTCTAGTCACGCCACCCGCTTACCTCGGCATCTTCATGTGTTCCACATGAATCTTATCAAATACCAGACTATGGTGAAAATATTCACATTTCACAAAAATTTGAGACGATCTCCATCGGAGGAACACAAATCTAGGCTTAAATTGAATGTACTTATCTGGGACAAGTAATAAAACTAGACGTATATTTTTTCAGGAAAGAAATTGATAGGCCTTGATACCGATAAGTGAAATTCTCTCTGCAAGATGTAGTTACAACATCAGAAGAATCGTGAAATTAGCTTAAATGCGAAAGCGAAGGAGAAAGAAGTGTTGACCCTTGTGTGGGAGGCCTAAGTTCAGAGGATTGAAACAAGCTTATAATAGGATGAGAGAAAAAAAATGTTTTTTTTATCCACTCTGTATATAAAAATTCTATAAATATTACAGGTCAGTATGATTTCGATCACCCATTAAATGGCAGTCATAGCCTATCTAATCTCTTGGTCGCTTCCGACTGATGTGATAAGAATTTTTACTTCTTATATCGGTGCTATGTATAAGAAATAAAAAATAAATAATAACATAGAAAATAAATTTCTTTTACTTATTTTTATCGAATAGTTTTAAATACGAAACAGAAGTTTTATATCATCACAAAGCGTAATGATACATATTTATTACCAGACGTATGTAAATGCGAAAAATTATGTTTAAAAATAAACATTATTTTGCCATACCATTGCGATATTTCGAGCTATCGTAACGCTTCTCGTTTATTTGAAGGTATAAAGTAAACATTTTTACAAGCATATCAAATATCATATTTGCAAAAAAAAAACGGCTCTCCATAATTGTGCAAATTATGTGGTTTCGGTAGGTAGCTGTACATTGAGTTGAATATTCTGGAATATAGCTTATTTACTCTCTTTTATAAATATGAATAAGGGTAAAATAAAAAAAAATAGCTTTAGGCTTGTTCTTTGTGCTAGTGATGTCAAATTAATCAGTCAAATAATTGGCAAAATCGATTCAAATATAAGATCCTGGAAGGAGTAGATATATGGAGCAGAATCATAGTTGTTTTAAATATATTTAAAATAAAGAACGTTTCGGAAAATCAAATAAAAAGATAATTTAAATTGAAATCCTTCGTCTTTAAAAAGACGTTATTCAATCGTGTAGTGGCAGGATGAGGAGCAGATTAACAAAATACCGACTTTTCTAGAAGCACATATATAATTTATATAAACTTTACAAACTTCCGGCCCTAGCGGAATAACATGCCAGACTGGCCATAATATGACCTTCTCGTGATCGGAACACGATTGGCTGACTGCGCGCCGTGGTCGCTCACACCCAGCGCCGGAAGTAGCGATCTATATAACTAACGTCATTCCCGTGACCGGACTTGACCAAAATGCCAATATGGCGACACACGAAAGATTGTATATCGAGGTTTTCGGTACCAGTCAGCAAGGGTCATATCATGCTGATGTCAAAATTAACACTTCGTTTACTTAGAGAAATGTGTTTACGTCACCGTAATTATTATAAGGATGTGTGGGGAGGAATGCGGAGCAAGTCAAAGACAACACAAATACTTTTTTAGAAGCACATTGGGATATATTTTAGATAAAAATTGACAAACTTCCGGTCCGGGGCGGAGCTACATGCTTTCAGGCGCCTGACCGATCACAACTGGCGGCTGGCCACTCAGTCGATGACAACGCAGCGCCGACGTTAATATAGTGGCAATCTACAGAAATACACATTTAAACCAAGCAATATGGCAACACATGCGTGTCCAATGAGCGAAATCAAATAATAGTCGAAAGATTGTGAATCGGGTTTTCGGCACGAGCCTACAAATGCTTTTATCGAGCTGATATCAAAATGATTTAAACTATTCAACAAGAAAAAAAAAAGTTAAATGTGTCACTTTTTAAATCGTTTTCTTAATGCAATTATTTTTAAATCATTAATTGAACTATGATTGAAAAATAAAAAAAACATTTTATAAGCGTAATTTAATTGATCACCAACGTGCTTCAATGAACAGTAATCAAATGTATCAATTTTATAATATCGAAGTATTTATAAAGTAAAGGGAAAAGAGAAGAATAGTGTTAAATAAGTTTAGTGGCTTCTTGCCGAGTTTCATCGATATCCGATCTTTCGTCTCATAATTTGTCTAATTGAAATATAACTCTTAGTTTTAGATTTAAGTGACTATGAGATGCGGCGTTACAGGTGCCAATTTTTGCGTTGACAAGTTCCATCATGTAAAGCGCCATAGTTAGCGCATAGCGCCAAGTGGCTACTATGCGTGTTCGACGAAATAGAGTGTTCAGTCCCGGGCAGCGGCTTCCGAATTTCATTAGTCTTCTTTTATTTAAAATAAATAAAAATGTGGTTTTCGACAAGTTTTTTGCTTTGTGACGTGCTGTTCATCCTTTCACCACACGTTCTGATGATGATCCCGGTGACATGGAATTACCCTTTATAAACGGAGATGTCAAGTGAAAAATATTAAATTCATTTATTCACATCGAATACTATTAAATATTCCTATTCAATTCAATAAATGATACTAAAATGTAAGTAATATGCATTAATAAACAAGTAAATGATTTATTGTACGGTCTTCAAAATTTATTTCTACATGTTTGTAGTTAAGGTGGTCCAGAAGGTACACTAAGTAAATAGACTGTTGATAATTTATACAACCCTCTTTAGCTCAGTATAAGAGTCGCAACTCATGTCCTCGAACACTTGCTGCAAATACTCTTGCTAAGGGCGCCCTCTGCACGTTTTACCCTCAACCATCCCTAACATAATGTTGAAAAGAAGACCATCGGGCTCATCTCTTTGAGATAGTTTTTACGAGGTGCTTATCTTCCTTGATTATGCTGAGAACTTCATTGTTTGTGACGTGGTCTCTTCAGGAAATTCCGAAAACTCTTCTGTTAGACCACATCTAACAATTTTTGTGAAAACAAAAAATATGTATAATAAATTTTAATGATTTCACCTTTATAAATATAAATTCAGCTTAGAACAAGCGCTTTCTTTAAATAATATGAATCAATTAAATATTACGAATTAATTTCACCACTCAGTAAGCAAATCATATGGTCGCGGTCGCAGAGGTTTGTGATTCGAATCATAGCGGCAGCCGTTTTTTCGGACATCTCTGAAGAAAGAGAAATCATGTACTTGTATATATCTTCAGTAACTTGTAAACTATTTTTTTGTTTAGAAACTAATATCCTGCTCTCTCTCAAAAGGTTGTTATTCCATCGCGTGAAGGCAGGATTAGAAGCAGATTGATAACACAGACTTTTTCAGAAGCACATTGACATATTTTTCCGATAAAAATTTAAAAATTTATGGCTCGACCTAGCATTAGGCCGAGCCACAATACAATATGCTTTCGAAGACGGGTGGGACCCAACTGATCGCGCTCGTCGGCGTCTGTCACACCGGCGCCCCAAGCGGCGGTCTTTATAAGTAATGCCAATATGGCGGACGCATCCATGTCTGACAAGCAAACAGAAATAATAGATTAAAGATTGTTTATCGGTATCAGTCAGCAAGGGCTGATGTCAATATATTCTAAAAGTCACCAAAAACGAAAAATGATTGTTAATTTTTGTTGTTAATTTTGTGTTTAGGTTTGTTTGACTCACCCATTTGCCGTGGCAATTACAAAGGGGACACGTTAGGCGTGTAGCATTTCTCTAACGTGTGACGAAAATATGCCAAAAAGAGGAAATGTCACGGGCCTTTCATTAAATCATTAAGAACTTTCGCGAAGGGGTGGAGAGGAAAAAACAACGGCCCGGAGCATAATAGATTCAGGCCATGTCCCGGAAAAGCTGAAAAAATTATAGCAACATGTAAAAGCGGAGCTTTCCTAACGTTGCGTTTACGTGACGTGAATGATAATTAACCCCTTCGCTGCATGCTCGCTTATTTACTCGAAATTTATTATTATTATTATTGTTTGGATTCGCTGTTTGGATTATGTTTTACTGGCCTGCGGCCTTTTCAATACTGGCTATGCTTATCGCAGCAAACCATTAATTAGCTAACGAAAAAGTGACCTGATAAATCCTAATTTAATCACAAAACATTTTGCAAGATTTTGTTATTTAACGAATGTGTTGTTTTGTTGTGGTGATTTATAAATCAAACATAAAATACAAAGGATTATTTTGAACACTTACATTGAATTAAATTATCATTTTAACAGCATTTACTCAAATCTAGCATTCACCTTATGATCCATTTAATATCTTTATACGCATAAAATAAATTCGGGGTAGTTCCACCACTTATAATTCAAGAACAACTGGACTGATTTTCATGATTTTTCATTTGTTGGATTTGTCTTGTTAGAAATTAAAAAAAAAACTATTTATGAATTGGATAAAAACCAAGGGAAAAAATAGGAAGTATTTTTTGTCAAAGTGAATGGTATTGTATGCATTATTATTTTGCAAACAACACCATTTCTGTTAAAATATTTTTTAGTTATAATTTGGATTTAATAAAAAAACTGAAAATAAATAAGCTAAAATAAATTAATGCAATTTAATAACTAACTTAGAGAGGTAGATGTTGTGAATACATATGGTGATAGTGATTCTGAATTCTCATCTGTGTAATTCGATGACGCTTACCATGCTGCATATGGCTAAGCGCTGCATGTGTGTTGATTCGCAAACGTCATAGACTACAGTCCGACATTCACGCATCATCCTTATTATTCTAGGAATTCCCTATGAATGGGTGGTCCTCACAGGACGACTTTCATCTACCACCAATTTTGATTAATAGGTTATGATGGTATTTTACGGTTGAGGGATCAAATTCACACCAAACAGAGGTATTTTAGAGCTCGGAAATCAATCAAATAATTTATTTTTTTAATCTTCGTTGGGGAACGACTACAAGATTTTTGGCTTGCCGAGCAAACGCTGTTACTAATGAGCTTTATCCACCGGCAAAATTTGTTGAACAATGATGTATAAATGTATATTTTATACCTTTAACGACAATATTTCTAGTTTCATAAAAACTGAAAACCCTACCGAACCGGAACGCCAGTTATAAGTTACTCTTACATCGAACTAGGTAAAAAATCTCATATCAGCGTATAAAGTCTACAGGTATCTACGCACTTTCCTGATCATTGTGGAATAAATGACGAATTGAAATGTCATAAACACACATTCGATTTGCAGTGGATTGATCTGGTGACTGATGATAATGTTCATTTTCAAATAAATAACTTGTCAGGCCATTTTAGGTTTACTTTCAAAAATACAGAACGATTGAAATAATACGTGTATATCTAATATTTTTTTAATTTCAGCAATACTTTTGACCTTTAAGATTCACGAGTATTAAGATAATGTTTAATTTTATTTTTTATTTAAACACATACAGGAGAATACCGACAGATGGTGATAGTAATTCTGAAGTCTCATCTATGGAATTCTTTGACACTTACCATGTTGCATATGGCTAAACGCTGCTTGTGCAGTGTTGATCCGCCAACGTCATAGACTACAACCCGAGATTCACGCATCATCCTTATTATTACAGAAATTTACTATGAATGGGTGGTCTTCACGGGACGACTTTCTTCCACCACCAATTTTTTATTAATATGCTATTACTGGCATTTTACGGGTGAGGGATCTAATTCACACCAACCGGGGGTATTTTAGAGCTCAGAAATCGAGTATTTTTATAATTTTTATAAGTCTTCCATGAAATGAAGAAATCTACTATTGGATGCAATGCATTATATTTTAATAATCAAAAGAGATTTATTGAAATAAATCAAAATAAAAGGAACACAATTTTTGTCTTGAAACTATTGAAAACATTAAGGATCAATTTAATTTATAACTTTATAAATTTACTTGCCTGAAATAAAATTTTACACGTATTGTTGAGTGCTATATCCATTCATGGTGATTTAGGAAAGCAGAATAAATAATGCCAATTTGACAGGTGTCACTTTAAAAATATGATCACACTACTAACTGTTACAGTTTGAAAGTCTCTATTGGAAAACTTTTCAGTTCTATATAGTTTTTCAGCCCTAAATTTTATGTTTTTCATTATTTCAATTCAAAATAGATAAATTCGATTTAATAAAACGAGTACCTTCGTGTTTTCTGTCACTAAATGATTATTAAAATTAATTTATTCACATTTCCGTGTTGTGCGAAACTCAAAACGCGTGTATTATATAAATATCGAGGGGCTAATGTGCAGGGTAGATAGCGTTACTTTTTATAGAGCTTTTACATCCAGCGGCGAGCTTTTAAAAATTTCGATCGATTCACAAAGGTGCGCATCGCTTTCACTTATTGAAAACCGACGACATTTTTTGTGATTGATGATTTTTACTTTATCGGTGGACATTATCACCGGGACAGCGGCCAGGCTTGGTGAAAAGCGAACTTTTTTGTCAATGGGAGCTTTTAAACGCGACCCGTTTATGTTTTTTCCTACATATAGGAGCTTAAAGCTCTTCAGAGCATTTATTTATATTTGTTGTTCTTATGGACAGCTGCTAATGTGTACCGGCAGAGGACAAAGTGGGATCGAAGGTTTATTGGGTAAGTGCTTTTGGTCTTTATACACATATCCATACATGTTTATTATACACATAATATTACGTATTTCCCAATTTTGATCGTTTTTTCAGTAAAAAAATATATCTTACTTTTGTATTTGCTTTTAACGCGTGTTTCTAAGCTCTACTTTATTTTTCTTGCTTCTTCTTCGTAGTATTAATCCAGTGGATTGATTTGCAGCAAAAAAATCTTCTCGATGTCCACTCCTCTCGATCCTCTGCAATCCTTTTCAGCTCAGCATAAGAGCTACAACTCATGTCCTCGAACACTTGCTGCAAATACTCCCGTCTAGGGCGCCCTCTACAGTTTCTACCGTCAACCATCCCTTTCAAAATGTCGTAGTCTCTCCAGGAAATTCCGAGAATCCTTCTGTAAGACCACATCTCAAAGGCCTCTTGACTTTATTTATCACTTCTGGATAAGCACCATGTCTCACAGCCGTACATCAAGATGCTACAAACAAATGTTTTGTGAGTGAAAGAGATTCAATGATCTTAAATAAAAACACCTTAATGTCATGTATATATATATTTTTAAACTAAAAATCTAATTTATTAAATGACTTATTGAATATTGAGTATATTTCATTTATAATACAATATCTCTCCCGAGTTTATTAAAATAATCTTAGTCAAAAAAATAAATGAAAATATTTAATTGGGCTTTTAATTTTTTGATGGCCGCATTATACCGTGATCTCAAATTTCATAGTAAAAATAAATATACAAAGAAAACAATCCTCTTACGAAAACGTTAACATTACAAAATGCCGGAATCTTACATAATTGATTGTACTTTATCGTTGTTCCGGCTTACACAATTAAGAATAAAATTCATTAATTCTCCAGAAAGCCGTTCGTAAATTAAAAAAAAACCTTATTAACAAGAATACATTACGCGTCAGGATATTATTTTTAAATCGGCCCAAAAGGTATGTAAATTCGAATTAAATCAAGCATCCAGTGGGTATAGCTCAATGGTCAAAGCGATTGATTGGCAAGCCGAAGGTTTTGGGTTCGATTCTCGACGGAGATTAAAAAAAAACGATTTGTAACCGATTTTGTATAATACCCCCGGTTGGTGTGAATTCTGATCCCTCACTAAAAAATGCCATTGAAGGCCTACTATTTAAAATTGTTAGTAGACAAAAGTCGTCCGTGAATACCGCGCATTCATAGCAATTTTTAATAATAATAAGGATGATGCTTTAATGTAAGGCTGTAGTCTATGACGTTGGTAGATCAACATTCTACATGCAGCGCTTAACCATAGGTATGCGTCATAAAATCCACAGATGAGACTTCAGCATCACTACCCTCCATCTGTTGGTATCTTTCTGTATGTGTTTACATAAAACTATTATAATTTCAAGTTGTATTTGGTAATATAGTCAACCCTCTAATTGCGTACATTTCTATAAGGATTGTTCATACAGGTATATCGTTTGCGTCAGTTTTTTTAAATAAATGTTTTTTCAGTGCACATTTAAAGTAAAGTAACCTCTAATTATCGATGATCAGTGTTCAAGAAAATAAAAGTAATCTTCCAATCTTGTTAAAAAATTTAAATAAAGATTAACCCAAAATAAGGATAAGATACTATTGCTTTCATATTTTCATGTCCACAAGATCCTATTCAAGAGGTCTTTGAGAATCATTTATGATTCCAAGTGGAACTTGATTGAAGACATGTCTTGATACAAGGCATTGATAATAGCATCTGACAGAACTGACTAGCAGCAATTTTTTGTGACCATATTAACTATATACTTTTTGTTATACAAATATAATGTATCTATTTTCAGGTATGGCATGTTAGATATATCACAACTCACCGATTTCCTCTAGACTAAATAAATTTTTATTTTATGTTCCATATATGTAACCGATACAAAAATACAAATAACTTTCATTTGAATTTTTGAAATTGAATTTTTGGCAAACTGAAACACGTTCTCGTAAATAAGATCGTGAACTTAACGTAACTATGAAACTTAACGTGAAGAAAAAATGGCAACTTATTCTTTTGTAGTATATAATTCCGTAATGACCAGTAAATATTTATGAAATGGTAAGTAATAAATACATGCTTCTTCGTAGTATCAATTCGGTGAATTGGTATTCAGTCACAAAATCTTGCACCTCGATCTCCACTCCTCATGTACTCCTAAATACATTAAAATTCAGTAATAAGAATAAATTGGCTGAAAATGATAATTAATAAAAGGTAAGGTTAGGTTAGGTTAGGTTTTCTATTTTATGTGCTTATTATTCATTAATTTTACATTAATTACTGGCAGTATTGAATATGTTACTGACATTTAATATAACAACAAACCACATTCATACTGACACAGCAAATACTTCCAAATTGGTTAAATCTACAGCCAGTTAATTAAATTTACTACCATTTCATTAAATTAACTGCCAAAACCTTGAATTTGTTGATGGACAAATAAATACAGGCAAAAAATAATATTAATCTAGTTATATTAATAAAAATATAATTTCAAAACAAATATATATTTTAACGAAAATATTATTTTAAATTGGAATTTTAATATGACCTTTTCAAAAAAAAAAAAAAAACGTTATAATTGTTAAAAAAGAACAGGGAGTCAAAGCTTGTATTAGTATAAAATAATAATTATTTAGTTTTTATCGATCGATAATTTTTGGTGGAATTCCATAATATCAGATATAAATAAAGATTTTTTATAATTTATCCAACACTATATTTTTTTGACGACATGTTATATAGACGCATAAGGGAATTCATTCCTTTATATATTAATGATTTCCGAAACACATACCTATCACACAATTCATATCCACCTTTCAATCACTCTTTGCTTTATATAGAGCCAACACTGACTTTAATAACTGACCTGAAAATAGGAATTCGACCTGGCTAAAACATGTCGTCAAAAAAATATATTGTGGGATAAATCCTTAAATGTTTTTTATTGTTATCTGATAAAATAATAAGTTATTAGTGAGTTTTTTCATAACGTACGCTTTTAAAGTGAAAAATTTCACAGTTTATTATTAACATCACAAAGAGAATGTCGATTCAAAGAATGAAACCAAAATGAGCATCCCCACAATATAAGAATAAAAAAATGTCTGAACGAAAGCGTTTCTGTGTATATTACCCCCACACCGATCTTTAAAGTTTGATCCCAAGAAAAGTATCTCGAAAAGAAAACAAAGCACGAATATGAAGTTTAAAACGAGAAGTTATTAAAGAAGAAAATGAAACTTACGTATGGAGATTGCTCTTATTGGAGTCTGTGGGTGAATAAGCTTCAAAGGCTTCCGCTAGAGGGCGTAATAATATGGAGAGCTTTAGTCGGCGAAGAGGAAAGCCACCGGAAATGCACTGCAGTGTGTGGAAGGAAATAATATTCCGATGCATACCGGAATGAAATCAATTTAATCAATATTTTTATGCATCACAGAATATAGGTGCTCCATCTTATAAAGTTAATAGAATATCTACGAATTACTTTTGATGTTTTATATAAATAATAAATATTTTTTTTTACTGATTTTTCATGTATATACTGTACCCCAAATATCAAACCAACCAACCACCACTGTATATACTCGTACATACAAGTATGTGGGCAAAAAATATTGTTTTTTTATTTTTATTTCGCGGGCTAAGCGATTTTAATAAAGATTTTAATTTTTATGTTGACACTACTGTCACTAACATCTGTGTCAAATTACACGTCAAAATATTGATAAGTGTTTGAGATACCCATCCATATGTACACAGATTAAAGGTTTTTTTTGTTATTATAATATCTGAAAGTATTTAACAACGCAGTTCCATTTAATTTTATTTGCGGGGTAAAACTTCTGCTGTTGAAACGTTGAAAATGTTGCAGAATGCCTTTGGTGAGCAAGTTCTAACGAAAAGAAGAGTTATTGAGTGGAAAAAAATGATCAAAGAGCGTTAAAGATGAGGCAAGGTTAGGACAACAATCAATATAAACTTATGAGCTACACGTCAACAGAATAAAAAAATCTGTGCTCCGCAATCGTCGATTGATAGTCCGAAACCTCACTGATCTCGTTAGAATATCGAAAGGATCAGTTAAAATCATTTTGAGCGACGATTTGGGCCTCAGAAGAGTGAAATCTCTTTTGGTGCCAAAAACACTCAATTTCATGGAAAAACAGCGCCACGAAAGTGTTGTTTTTTTTTTATTAAATAAATTATTTATGATAGCTCTGATCGAAAAAATAAACATTTTATTTATGCAGTTATCTAAGAGTAGCCGAAATAAATATTTATACAAGCGGTTCTATGCGCATAGTATCATAACTGGCTTTTGGAGAAGTAATACGTTAGTAGTATGTGCATAAGTGTTATGTCTGCCATACTCTGCTCTGAGGGAACAAATATTTATTCTGTAACAATGAAAATGCCCGATGCAAATACGGAAAATAAATTTTACGTAATATTGAAGAGGAAAATCCTTTCTATGGATCCGCTATTGGAAATACGCTCAAAATACTTCATACGACAGCGAACGAAAATATTTGAAAATCACTGAAAGTACGGAAATTTTTCGATAATCGACGAGTATAATATCGATTTTATTTTGGAGTATTAAAAATTATTTTAATACGTTTTGACACATTGCTAAATTTTGTATAAGCAAAGCTAGCTGCTTGTGTAGTTTGAGTTAAAGAGACTAAATATTGCCACTGTGTTGCCATTTATTTTACTATTGTGTTACTGACTTGATTGAAATGTCAATCAATTGATGTTGTTTTATTATTAAAAGGTCATAAAAGAATTAATGTAATTGCTGATGCTTATTGTGTATGTTGCGTATTTTGAAATTCAAAAATAAATATTCTTAAATAATTTTAAAATTTAGATTAAAATTATGTATTTTTATGTAAATCTATATATATTTTTCAACGTGGAAGCAATATTCTGTAAATACATAAAAAAACAAATCACTAGTTATTGACATCCCCGTTAATCACAGCGAATTCCCCATAGCGGAATCTTCATCAAGACGCGTGGTGACTGGCTGGGGAGCAGGTTATGAAACCATGAACTTTTTGAGAAGCACATGGAAAAATACTTAAGTTAAAAGATTGACAAACTTCGGTCATCTCCCGAGACGGAACATTCTGCGCAGTTGTGACAACACAAGCGTAACAGATAGCGCCCCCGATCTGTCACAACAACAACACAAAAAATGGCGACCCAGTGCCATGTCGTATGTTTTTATATTTGCGTGTCCCGAGATCGTATATCGACGCTTTTCAGATTCAACCTCCAAGGGCTGTATCGGGTTCTTATCATCATATAACATAAGAATTCGACTGACTCTTTTAAATTTACCGTACCTTCGTTTTGTTCATTCAATTTGTTCCTCTTTCATCGAATTGGTTCATGATTGACCATGTTATCTAATCCTATTATTCATGGACGACGTAGAGTTCTAACCATATTTGTAGCTTTTGGGATGCCTTTTACAACAAGTCTTTACTTCTACTGTGCGGTAGAAGAAAAATACATGTTTTATTTTTTAAAGACACTGTAAGTTAAGCTACAATTGCATGTTATCCATTTTAGCTTCATGCATCGAAATATCCTCTCGCTTACCGCAGATATTATACAAGAAAAGCTCCACGAGTTGTATTCCTGAATAAAACCATCACAAACTGCCTCTGCATCTAAGCATCCAGTAAAAGCGTGGAACGCCCTCGTTCAGATTGCCAGAGCTTTCTTTGGTTCTTTGGCGGTTCTCATAGCCTGGAGCTTTTCATGCGAAGGAGCTTTTTAACGTTCCCGTTGTTTTAAGCGCAGGATGTTGTGTATATCTTATTTCATGCCTTGTTATCAATAAAATAAAACGGAACGGTGCGGTTAAACGGTTTATTACAACAAAGCACGATCAAGTTGTAAGGGATTTGTGTATACAGTGTACATTTCACGCTTTAATTACAAAACATGTTTTGAAATACCCTCATCGCCAGTTTTGGATAAACAAACAGCATTATTTTTAGATATTTCAATAATATTTTTTCAGGTGTTGTTTTGTTTTAATTAAAAAAAAAAACGATAGCATTAATAACAAAAAATAATTTAAAACATCTTTTTCATTAAAAAAAAACAAACTCTTCTAATTGATTACACCATTTTCAATAATATAACTTATATTTTAGCTTAAATTTTTTTTTTGGTATTATTATTATTAAGATATGCTAAGATAAATTGAAATTGATTTGCAAAGGTTATAAATGTTGATTTTGTATAATTTATGAACTAATTATTACTAAGGAGTAAAGCAAAAATATTAAAACAATAGATTGCCATGCGAAAAATCGCAGGTTCTATCACTTAAAAGGATTGAATGAAAATGTTTTTGTTTGTATTTTTTTACAAAATATTTTATAACCTTTATATATCTCCATATGTCAGATATAAATAAAATATTTTTTAGAATTTATTCCGCAATATTTTCTTTTTGACGACAGCTTCAGCTTGGTCGAATGGCCATTTTCAAGTCAATTAGTAAGTGTGTTTTGACTCTTTATAAAGCAAAGAGTGAGTCAAAAGATGGATATGAATTGTATGATGGGTATATGTGTTGTAGGAAATCATTAATGTATAAGGAAATTCATTGATGTCACAAAAAAATTATCCATATATTACTCCATATTTGTTACTTCTAATTAAATAGTAGAATGCTTTTAATTAATAAATGAAAGGTATGTGCTCGGAATATTTATTAAATATAAAAATGGGAAATTAAATTCCAAGTCTAATGATTGAATAAAAAAAACCAAGTGGCAAATTGCAAACAATCTTTTCAAAGAAACCGTTAAATTGTAAAGAAAAATATAAAAAGTGTATTCAAGCACTAGCAAACGAAGTGTTGGCTGATTACTTGGAAGATGGACTGACCACATCAGAATAATACTAATAGAATGTCTTATCCCGAAAGTCTACATTCAACAGTAAACAGACACAAGCGGATCATGGTTTATAGTGGTTTCTACTAATAATTGACGATAAATATGTGAATATTGGTGATGTGTGTGTCATGAAAAAGAATCATGCGCTTTATGGCAAGAAAAAAATGTAAGATACGAGTAAATTCAAAATAATAGATGTTGTAAAAAGAAATAAATTATCTCCAGCTTACGATGTGAATTTACCCGAAAGCAAAAAGAAGAAGAAAATAGGAAATGAGAATCATATACATCGCTCACAGTTTTATTAAATTTCTGCGAAAAAATATTTGCATCTCTTAAGCCAATTATTTTTAAATGAAAAAAATGTCATTCAAAGGCGTGTGTTCACTCTTAATTCAACTATGAAATTAGTTATCTGCTAATATACTATTCAAAAAGAAGAATCAATGCAGCCATATAATACTCGTAAGTAAGGACTCGAGAACGGATGCCTGCGTTAAAAACTATGGGTACGATGGTTTCTTCTCTGTTAGGAATGACGAGGATGGAGAACGGATATGGCAGCCTCCCATGCTACATTGTCAAAAGGCAAAGGTGGATCTGAATGGGACATTCATTAATAATGCTACAGAAGATTATAAACTATAGTTGCCTTTTCTTTAAGCCCTTGGGCACACGTTATACAGGAAGACTCTGAATGATCTCTTTTCTACCGTTATAACCACGGTCACTGCTCTTCCGAACCTAAGGAACGAAACTCTCCTGCACCCACCCACAACCAACAAACTAGTCTTACACTTGCCAAACATTCATAGACAAGACAGAGTGTGTCAACAAAGAATTGGCAGTTTCCAAAGTTCCTTCAAAATTACCACCAGTAAGCTTAGGAATGCTCTTCCAGCGTCTAGGTTTCCTCCTTTTAACAATCTGTATCTCTTAAAAAAATATAATGAAATACAGTTGAAATCTTCTCAACCTACATACAAAAACAACACACGTTTCCTTCATGCAGCGTCCAGCCACCTTGGCTGAACGTGATAAAGTGCACTGATCTCGATCGACTGAGCTTTCATGCATGTGGTTACACAAAAAAAAAACTCTGTAGCTGCGGGAGGCACTCCTCACATGGGTTAAGGCGAAGGCTGATCGACGAGCAGCTGATAGCACTTAATGGCAATAATTAATCAATTGCATTGGTTGAGAGTTAGAATCCAGTACAAATTATGCCTCTTAACTTACAAGGCACTCAACGGAACTGCACCGGGCTATTTGACAGAACTGAGAAATAAGCGTGGAGAGACACTCAGATAAGCTAGAGCAAATAGAAGCACCCTGCAGCTGACGGGAGGTAGTCATTGCACGGTCTTTTGCAATCGTGCTTTCAGCTACCCAACACCAATGGCCTGGAACTCGCAGCTGGAAAGCATAAGAGAACTTTAAGTAGAGACATCCTTCAGAAGCAGACTCAAGACCCACCGTTTTACTTAGAGAGGCAAAGAAACGCTTTAAAAATACTAATAAAATTACTCCAGTTGGGCGGGCAGACATAGTAGTGAATGAATGAATTGTTATGTATATTAAAACAAAGTTAAAATTAATATTATATATCAAAGCGCAGCTCGTTTCAGGTATATTTATACGGGAATATTTTTTTCCTGAAATGTTTTATATTTCACTTTCGTTTCTTGATTAATGGCACCATTAAAATTGAGATTTGATGAAATTTTCAGCATCCCGCCACGGGTGATGTATGATCGTTGGTAGCGAAGCTGCGGGCCGCGGCAGACGGCGGGCCCGAAATGCGACTTCATAAATTATATTTATGCCTTAAAAAGTTCGCCGCTCGTTTGTAGCGCGAAATTTAAAATCGCGCTTAATGCGAATTCGGAAAGTGAAAATTTCACCGCCATCGTGCCGCACAGACCCGAATCGTTCGAAAACAAAATAAAATAAAATATTTAAATACATTCCTATCATGGCAAAAGAAGTTCTTTACTATTTATTGTAACGTCCAATTAGTTACGAAATTAATGACATGTACGGTATCACATAAGCTTTGATAGCCCCCGTCTTTAAAAAGAACGACAAGTCGCGGGTTCGTCACAAGGCCGCGTGAAAGAAGGATGCAGGAGCAGATTAACAACACAAAGAACTTGTTTTTTGTTATGCATTGGCAAAAATGAAAACATGAAATGTAGCAACTGTCATAACAAATAAAATGGCGTAACAAATAAAATGGCATATGCAAACGCCGTGTAATATTATATAATTAAAACAAACATTATTAGAGGTGCACGTCAGGCGAGCGAACAAAAATAAGAGACAGATCAAGCTGATATTAACTTTTTCAAATCATTGTTTTGTTGATGGCTTCCGCATCCAGACTATTGCTGCCTGAATGCGGAAGGCGGAGGATTGAAGAGGATAGAGACTCATGCGGGAGGCCTACGTTCAACAGTAGAAAGTCACAGGTTAATGATGATGGTGATCTACATCATTGTCTATCGGTATTATCCTGTGTATGTTAACATGAAAAAAAAAATAGTAAGGTTGCTTGAAAATGTTACCATAGACTTTTGTCAAAATAAATAATTTTTGCTTAAGCCCACAGCTTAAACGAATTCATTGTTTGTAAGCATGCGGGAATAAATATGAAATCTGTAGTATTTCAGGCATTGAAGTATATCATTATTTTTGTTTTTATGTTAAGTTTTTTTTTTGAATAAATAATAAATTTAATACCAACGTTTAGAATATTTGATCGTTAGATACGAGTCAAATTTACAACTAACTTATTCTTCTTCGTTGTATCAATATAGTGGATTAGTTTGCAGAAACAAAATATTGCATTTCGATCTACACTCTTCTTGATCTTTTGCAAGCCTTTTACACTCAGCATAAGAACTACAACTCATGTCCTCGAACACTTGCTGCAAATACTCCCGTCTAGACCGCCCTCTACAGTTTCTAACGTCAAACATCTTTTGCACAATTTCGCGAAGAAGACTGTTATAGCCCACGATGCGACCGATTCATCGGGTTTGCCTCTTTGAGATGGTTCTTACTAGGTATATTCTTTGATTATGCTGAGAACCTCATTGTTCGTGAAGTAGTCTCTCCATGAAATTTTGAGAATTCTTCTGTAAGACCTTTTTATTTTTAATTCATGATATTTATTTATAAATCATAACTTATACACAAAACAGATAAATATTGATTCCTTTCAATTAAATATCAAAGCAAGAATTTTTTTTTTGCATAAATATATAGTTGACTTGTTAAATTATTGTATGGTAATATGAAATCATCCTAAGCAAAACATTTCTAAAGAAGTTATCTAATTTAAAATGAATGTGTGTGGGCTTATAACATGGTTCAATAATATATACGAAAGCTATACAAGTTGATTTCTATGACATATTTATGAAAAAAAATAGAAAAAATAAGAAACTCAGTGCTTAGACAAAATAAACAAAATAGATATTAAAAAAATGTTTTCAAACATCATGAGCTGTTTCTTCATTACACGTGTTAGGATTTTTATTTCTTTAGTCTAAAAGTAATTTTGAAATTTTGTATTGTATATTTTAAAAGAATAATAAATTTGCATAAGGTTTTGGTCTTGCTTCTTAAACCTATGATTATTGAACACCCAAATATTTCTCTCGTACTACAGCCGCAGTTTATGCAAGCTTAACAGAATCTTGCCTTGGAGGCTTCCAGAAATCATTATGTTTCCATGTGGACTTCCGAAATACAGGTGTTCTGGGATAAGACCTAAGCAATCTAAGTTTACAGAACTGTGAAACGGCAATTCGTGGTGTCTATATGTTTCAAATATGGAGAGGATATGGTGACAAAAATTAAACAAAGATATTTAGAATAAAATAAGCTTATTATATTTCTTTGATTCAACACCTTTTTGTCTTCCAAACATATTTTCACCAAGTTTCTCTTGATCAGACTCTGCTGAGGTGAACATTGCGGAGCTCGACTGTCACCCACAACTTGAGATTTACGGCCCCATCTGACTAAACTTGAGGTGACAACTACCCAAATAAACCCTCCCCTTCCGTGACAGGGTGACTCCTAACAAAATCTAAATATTTATCAAGATTTTTCATGTCTGAAACGCAGAATTTAAGGTATTCTTTCTATGAATATTGTAGCATCTTAATGATGCAAAAAAAACATGTCAAATACCAGCTAGAATGTAGAACAAAATATGATATATCAATAAAAAAACGTAGATCTTAAAGAATGTTACCTTCATATATTGTATAAGAACAGAAAAATGGTTTTTAAGTATGAATGTGTGACTGCAAAATACACCTGAAAATTATACGATCTTTTGTAATCAACTTAATTGGCTTCACAAATCGATGTTGCCTAGAAACAAGTTTTTATTTTACTTATGCTTGTTTCTCAATAATAATGGTCAGTCTGACGGCCAGTATACTCGTTATGCTAAAGGTGTTATTTATTTCGAGTACAAATTACTCGTAATAACGAGAACAAAATATTAGATGGAAATAAATCATCCGTTGATTTCATGACGCTTTGTATTTTTTTGTGATAGTTGTTGAAAGAGCTTTATTCACTATTAATGTAATTGGCAGTTGATACTGAATGCTTAAGATACATAGTACATTAACATAAGAAAGCAATGACTTATGCAGAAAATGTATATAGTTATAGTGAATAATTACTCGACGTAGCCGAAACATGTCGTCACCCAAAAATATTGTAGTGTGCGAGAAGGGCCGACTCTACAGCTCCTGTATCATCTCTATTCTTCTTTACGGCTGCTAATCTTAGAATATTGCCAAGAGCCTATGCAGCCGTTTATTGAGATTTGAAAGCAGTTGTCTCTGTGGAATATTGGGAGTACCATTGCTTGACTTTGTGAGGAATGATGAGCTGAGAGAGCGGACAATGTAGCTTTTCATATTACTGTCAATTAAGAAGCAAAGATGGAACCGCCTAGATGTTTTATTAATGTATTAAGAATATGGCAGGAGACCATAAATCATAGCTGCATTTTCTTCAAGCCAAGTCTGGGCTTACGTTATCCTGGAAGGACATCAAGAACTGCAAATATTATGTATCCGGCGAAACTGCGGGAGGGAGAGCTGGCTTGGAATGAGGCGAAGACTATGGCAGCTAACAGAAATTTGTGGCAGCAGTTCGTGATTGTCATATACTCCAGTTACGGAAACGGATATAGAATGATGATGCTGATATATTTTGAACATGAATTACATTGAGAAGTATTTAATCATCTGCTGAAATATCGAGTTTTTGCCCTCAGCTGTCTACGTTTATGAATATATTCGTACTAATGAATGAAACGTTAATATTATTCAACATATCTATTTAATATTTAAATTAATCTCAAAGCAAATACTAACAAAATAAAAAACATTCATTCATCTTAAGATACTGTTTTGCACATGCTCGAATGCAAATAACGTTTGATTCCTTTTTCCTTCGTAGTATCAATCCGGTGGATTGGTTTGCAGCAACTGAATCTTGCATCTCGATCTCCACTCTTATCGATTCTCTACAATCCTTTTCAGCTCAGCATAATCGCCACAATTCATGTCCTCGAATACTTGTTGCAAATACTAAAGCTTGAAAAAGTTGTTAAAATAATATGTTTCATTATTTTTTAATCACCCTGCGGTTGCTCAAATTATTTGTTGACTTTTGCATCGTCTTCGTAAGTAATTTATGTTGGAATTAACAAGCGAAAAGAATTAGACGCTCACCTCAGGTGGTGCCCGCCACTACAAAGTGCCGTTTCACATCCAGCTGGGGACTTTTCATAATTAATTTTCAGGATTTGCTCCTGAAAAAGTCGTGAAACGAGCCCGCGCTGAAAAAAGGCGCCCGGGGACGATCCGAGCTAAGACAAAAGGAAAAACCTTAAATCGCGAAACTTTTTTTTACATCTCCGAAATCATAAAAAGATTTCTAAAAAGGCGACAAGGTGAAGATTTATAGGCGAGATGATTTCGTGAGAAGAAAAAAAGCTCCCGGAGATTTCAACTCTGCGAGAGATTCGTTAAAGCTGCGAAAGATTTAATTGGAAGTTATACTTTGAAACAATTCCGTTTAAGCTTTTTGTATTTTTTTTTTGTACTGATGCGGCATTAGTTTGAAAAGATTCCAACTGCAAGATTCCTATTGAATTTTCTGTAGACGAGTTTTTGATATATTTGGAATTTTTATTTTTATTTTCATTCATTTTCATATTCACTTGAATTAATATTCGCTCAAAATTATCACTGCCTTAAACGTATAATTATGATAAACATCAGATGTGAAGTAAATAAAGTACAATCTTTAAGGTCTAAATTTATATTTTATATTTATAATTTTACATGAATTTTAATTTAAAAATTAACCAATTAAAAATATTTTGTTTTGAATCACATTTATATTAAGCGATTACATATTTCGGCCTCCCTGGAGACCATTTTAGATAAAATTCACAAGGAATCATATATGTTACCAAATGGACCTAGGACGGACAATATCAACAAACAAAACTGAGTGGTGGAAATATGTGGTGAACATATGTTCCAGGTGCAGAACGCATATTGGAAGAAAGAAAAAAAAAAACATATCTTTTTCTAGTTAGAGCATGTACTTGTGACAAATAGTCGCTATGAAGCTCTTATACTTCCAATGATGATCTCAAGTTGATATTAAAAAATATACACTGTTATGAAATAATGATTGAATAATTTTTATCATGTCTTAATTTATTATTGTGTATTATGCTCGAAAAAATCATAGTAAAATTCTCCGACGTCTCTACTTTTATATTTGCGGTAACTATCCATTCAATTCAATCAATTCCAAACAATACCCAACTCTTTTTCTTCTAGGGATGCTTTATTTCCATTCGTTATAGTCTCGGAGGAAAATTGCTGCTCTCAAACATTCATTCGTTCTTATTCGAGGTGCAATTCACAACTCTGGGATTCTTGAATGCTTTAACATCTACGTTCTAGATAAGTACACCCGTGCTCGTAGCTTGTTTTTGATCCCATTTGATACTTGTGGAGTATCGAGCACTAAATTTAGTGCAACAGCAATGGCGCTCCTAAATGGCCTACCAGCAAACCTCGATCCTTTTCCTTTTTTGTCGATGGAATTGTTCTCCTAGTTCCCTGTGATCTTTGACACGTCACATCTTCTTTTTCTTTTATGTTTTTTTGTTGTTGTATGTATTGTTTGTTTACAAATACTCTATATTTCTTAGTATTTTATTATATGTATCTGATAATTATTTAAATAATAAAAATATATATAAATAATGTTTTAGAACCATTTCAAAGTAAACCACTCAGTGTCAGTGGTAGTTGAATAGAGAGCGAATTTTTTGTTTATTGCAAGGCGAAAATAAAGCAATTATTAATTGTCTCGTGTAGATGTAGATAGCGTTGTAATTTAATTGCTGAACAATTTGGCTTTGTTTTAATTTATACGACAAACACTCGAGCGCCTCCAAGACGTCGTAAGTGCCGTTTTATAACATTTTGAAGAAAGCTTCATTTTATCAGTAGACAGAAACAATTTGAAGTATTTATAATTCGTTTATTGTTAACTTCTTCAGGATGCTTAATTTTCGTAAATAAGTTTTCAGCTTTCAAAATGAAATTTGGAACATTTTTTTTGGTGCTGCAAGTCTGAAAAATGCTTAGAGTCTAGACAGTGCTCTTTGATTTATATTGTATAAAGATCTTGAAATTAGAAGAAAATAATTGCAATTATTTAAGATCTAGAAATATGACATACATTTGAAATGGTTAAGTGCTGCCAGAATTCAAAATAACTCATCTGGCAATTACGTTTACGTCATGTTTTGTTGACATCAAATTGTTTTGGTGGGTTTTCAGAATATATTTCAACACTTTAATATTTGTCGATCATTAAAAATTCATACTAATTATGCAACGATTGATACTAACACGCAAATTAACAGCAAGGATCATTGAACATGACTTAATGAACTTCTTGAATTACCTTGGCTCTGTTATTACTACAGACGGCAAGATTGAAGCCGATACAGAGCATAGAATAAACACTAGATGTCTGAAATGGCGTAAACTTTCAGTAAAAGTCAAAGGGAAGGTGTACAGAACAGCCGTGGGGCAGCTTTAATCTATGGGTAGGAATGCTGGGCTATGAGAAAAAAAGGGAGCTGAATTTGAACGTAGCAGAAATGAGGATATTGAGGTGGGCCGCCGGGGTAACTACACTTGACAATGTGAAAAATGAACACATCAGAGGGAGCCTCAAGGTAGCCCCTATTGTGGACAAAGTGACAGAAAGCCGCCAGCGCTGGTATGGACATGTATGTAGGCGGGATAGCACACACATTGTGAACGCAGCCCTGCAGCTGGAGGCGGGAAGTCTGGGACCGGGACGGCCTACTGCAACATGGCTCAAGAAAGTCAAGGACATGAAACGTCTTGGAGTCGACAGCGAGCTTATCTTTGATCGAGCATTTTGGAAAAATGTTATAAGCAGAGCTGACTTCAAGTAAATGGGATAGGGCCAGAAAAAAGAAGAAGATCATTGAACATGACTTTTCTCTCAGATGTTGAATGCTTGCCGATTCCAAATGAATGGTTAAAAAATGCTATATATACGCAGCAGATTATATATAAAAAATATATATTACATGACTCTGCAATATTCTAGAACAAAATAACTACCTACATAAATTATAACAAATCAGAACTCTAAAATACACCAGAAGAATATGGAACTCTCTAGAAAAATCAAGCCATTATTAATGTAATCACACGCAATAATTTTAATCAAAATTAAATGCTTATTAAGAAGAATTAAAATACACTTATAAATATTTGTCAAGTATTTTTTTTGCCACTATTTAATTAAATTATGGGCAGTAATTATTTAGCAAGCGGTCAGTAAAAAATAACTAAAAAGTAAGTACAAAATAGTCATTTGGCGGAATAAAAATATTGATCGGCAGTAAAAAATAATATATTGATAAGAAATTATTCATTCATTTTAATCATTGATAAGGTTAGATAAGATAATGTTTTCATTTTATGGGTTAAGTATTCATTCATTTTACATAAATTTTTACCAGCATTGAATTTATAACTGCCATTTTAATTTTATAACTGACCATATTCATTCTGATACAGTGGATACTGCCAATTTATTTAGTCAAACGCTGATTAATTTTATAAGCTGCCAATTAATTTAACTAACCACCTAAACATTACAGTTACTGAACAAAGAAAGACAGTCCTCAATATTTTATTGTATATTTGCTTTCATCGTGTCTCTTAGATTCTATTACTTATCGTGATTTGTATTTCAACAATTATGTAACATGAAGATCTATTATTAAAAATAAATTATACGCAATTTGACAACCACCCACTCAGTAATACCATAAGAAGTTATCATTAAAATTTATAACGATTTTTCGGTCTCAAATGAGTAATACATTATCTTTAAGTAAATAATTAATGGTTTTATCGCATTACAAGAACGGAAACAAAGGATTAAAGAAAACAATGCTAGAAATATTTTTTTTCTAACATGAATTAAAATTAATTGTTAGAAACACAAAGCCTTGACACAAATAAAATGAAAACATAAAAATCAGTGCTTGTATCAGATTGGCCGTTCGTGCTGCCTTTGTGTCACATGAACACGAAAACTTTTCTTTGCGTCGTTCAACTCGTGCCTGAAAAACTGAAAAATTTCATGAAAAAGTCTGCCCAGGTGTATGACCTAGTAGTTGAAATACGTGAACAATGCTTTCAATTTCTGCAAAGCTTTAAAAAAAAACGTCAAAAATATTAATTTTCACCATTGAATGACTTAAAACCTACCCCAATATCAAAGCTATATCAATTCTCGGGCATCGCCCCACCAAACATACGGTGAGAAGTAACCACCAAAAAGGAGCTCTCCAAAGCAACCCACGACATACTCCACCCTATGTTTGGGTATCAAAAGATAACCACACGGCTCAAATCAAGAAGAAGTTTCCTACAGTCAACAATGGAACTGGTGATACCTGAGGCTACCCTGCGGCTGAACATGTGGAGAAGCGCAACTGAGGGGAATACTTGGATTGCCTCGAAAGAGAACCTAGCCCCTGGACACGACCAGGGGTGGAATATATGAAGGTCCCTTAACTGAATTTGGAACGGAGTATGCAAGACGAGGACACAAATGAAAGCCTGGAAGTTTTACAGCGGACTGACTGAATGTGACTGCAGCGTATAGCAGACCCTGCCACACCTTCTAGAGTGTGCGCTGTGTCTAAATAGCTGCACCAAGGAAGACCTGATGATGGCCGGGAGAAACGCCATCGACGTTGCCTAATTCTGGGCAAACAGGATCAGACTCTGTTGTTTCTGACACGATTATATAATGACTTTTAATACTCATGTTAAAAATAATATTATTCGAAATTGGTGTAATATAAACGTCATACCGCGAGCATCACCCATTAACTCACTAGTCTCCGTAACCCTCATGGTCTTAGAACGTCGATCTTACAGCATATCTACGAGTAGACTATGTAAGAAGCCACGCAGTCTTGATCTATTAGTATCGTAAACGTTGAAGTATCATATACGATTATTACAAATTTTTTTTAATGTAAGTAAATATAAAAATGAAGTGATTTATTTCTTTTAAAATATCTTTCCACGTCTAGTAATAAATTGTGAATTTTCTTAAGTTCAAAATAAACAAAAAAAAAATAGCCTTAGAACATACTATATAATCATATAATATTTTTTTTTTGCATAAGTCAGAAAAAACTATTGAGGCCAAAAAGCTTTATCTGATGACTATTACATGGCTATTGGTGACTTGAAACTGAAAGCAGGATTGGTCTTGACCATGCTAGGACTACCTATATTCAGCTACAGACTACGCTTACTTTGGCTTATATAATTCTCTCCACGCGGCTTACTTATCTTCGATAGCTTGATATATTCAATCAAATAAACTATGTATTTATAAAAAATACAATACGTGGCATTGTTTGAAGATACTTAGGTACTGGCAAGCGTCATATAATCTGTTATTATTATAATATTCATGTCACAACATCGTTACATGTGTTTTCAGGAAACAAGTAATATGAAAAAAAGCCAGTCACGGCATCTGAGCAACTCGCGATCGCTTATTTCACTTCATAAACTGATGGATTACTCGGCACGAAAAACTACGAGCTTGTATTAAGTTGTGCGGGGAACTTTTCAGATGTAAATCAATTAGGAAATTGATTTACTCATCACACTTCAGCAAGTTTTCATGAAAGTATTTGTAAATAAGTTTCGACGAAATACTCCTTTGATGTCTAGAGTTATTGACCTTATTTTTATTTTAATATTATATTGAATTCAAGTTTGTATACTTTACATTTATTACATTAATTAGAATTTGATAACTTTTTGAATATAAATACGAGTATATTTATAAATTTATTTGGGGATAATTGAAATGTTATTGTTTTCAAACAAAAATGAAAATTATATATGCAATAAAACTAATAATAATAAGTAAATAACATTTTTTATATAGATAAGCAATGAAGTTTTTGATATTGCAAAAAAAAATTGGATAAAATAATTATTTGCTACAAATAATTAACGAGTCTATATGCCTTCTATTGATAGTTTAAAAATATTAATTGTTACACAAGTCTAATTTTTTTTTAATAATATTTTGTCAATATTTTTTTTTTAAGTCTTAAATAAATAATTTGAATTTCAAACGACATTCTAAATACACACATATTTGAATAAAATTCTAAATTTCAAATAAAAGAGAGATTTTTCCAAAGATTTGCTCAAAAAGGTTTGCTATTTATTGGTCTTTTGAATGAGTTTTACATCATAAAATAATTTTTTTATGTACAGAACAAAGTTTCAAATATGTATGGTGAGAAAAAACATAACATATAAAGAATACATAAGTAATACACAAAGAAAATTAACTCATAATTGCATTTAATGTACCATATTAAATATATATTTATGTATATTAAAATACGAATTTATGTACTTTGAGTTAAATGCACAGCGTGCTATGGAGAGATCCATGCTCGGAGTGTCGCTAAAAGATAGAATCCGAAACGAAGAAATACGCAGAAGAACTCAAGTAGTGGATGCTACCCAACGAATAGGCACACTCAAGTGGCAATGGGCAGGACATATCTGTCGAAGAGACGACGGTCGATGGGGAAGAAAAGTATTGGAATGGCGCCCAAGAACTGGCAAACGAAGCATTGGCCGACCCCCTACAAGATGGACTGACGATATAAGAAGAATAGCGGGAGTGACCTGGATGCGGAAGGCGGAGGATCGAAGAGGATGGAGACTCATGCGGGAGGCCTACGTTCAACAGTGGACGGACATAGGCTGATGATGAGTTAAATAATATCACTGTAAGATACTTTCTTAAATATTTAGTGATTTGAATGATCTTTTATCGTACGAAAAGTGTTTTTTTTTATTCTTTTACGACATATTTCTATAATTAATTGAAAGGCGTTGAAATTTTTTCCTTTAGAATCATGACATGACATCAAAGCCAGTGGCCCAGATGGCATACCAGCGGTGGTATTAAAAACTTGCGCTCCTGAACTTAGTCCTGTGCTCACCAAACTTTTCAGATTGTCCTTTAGATGTGGTATTGTTCCCCTGGGATGGAAAAAAAGCCCTTGTTCACCTAGTTCCAAAAAAGGAGACCGAAGTGACCCCACAAACTATCGCCCAATAGCCATCACATCACTACTTTCCAAAGTGATGGAACGTTTAATTAACAGCCAACTTCTAAGCTACTTAGAGAAGAATGATCTTCTGTGCGATCGGCAATATGGCTTCCGCCGTAGTCGATCGTGCGGCGATCTCTTGGCATATGTCACACATGTTTGGGGGAAATCCGTCGAATGCTATGGAGAAACGCAAGCTGTTGCCCTGGATATCTCCAAGGCGTTCGATAGAGTCTGGCATCGCGGTCTGGTGAATAAATTACCGTCTTATGGACTAACTCCCTCCCTGTGCTCCTGGATTGAAAACTTCTTGAGTGATCGAAGCATCATCACTGTCGTAGATGGCTTTTCTTCTTCCTGCCATAAAATCAACTCAGGAGTTCCACAGGGCTCTGTGCTGTCGCCCACTTTTTTCCTTCTGCATGTGAATGATCTGCTTCAATGCGCAAACATTCACTGTTATGCCGACGACAGCACTGTCCATGAGGAAGCATTAATGCCACCGGTAAGCTATGGAATGTTCTTTCAGCGTCTGTGTTTCCTCCTTCCTACAATCTGGATCTCTTCAAGAAACAGATAAATATACACTTGCAATCTCCCCAACCCACACACAAACACGAACACAACACACGTTTCCCGCATGCAGCGTCCAGCCTCCAAAAAAAAAAAAAAAAATGAAACCATTGTTTATACTTTGTTATTTTTTTTAGCATTCAGATTCAAAATATCAATGATGTCTACGGACTCTGTGTTGATTTTGTCACAGACATATGTCTCATAAGCCTAGCATATAAAAGTATGCCTTCATATAAAACTTGATATTCTAATTGTGGTTTTCATTCCGGATTCTATGAAGTCTGTCATTTTTATTGATGTCTAAGCGATACACGTAAATTCAAGTCTTTCAATATCATTAGTATTTGGTTCGAAATAATAGGTGTTCACGGGACGATTTTTAAAAACCACCTATTTGAATTAATAACTTTGACTAGTACTTAACAGATGAGTAATAAATTTAACGTCAACTAAATTTAAAGAGTATATATAATTCATACCGTTCGTTAGCCCTTTTATTACGGCTCGGTTTGAATATAAATTATACTGTCAATTTTGAAACTATAATTTGAAGCATAAATGCACTAATCTGGTCTATTTTCATATATAACATTGGTTCTTGTATCTTTTAGCTATCAGATGATGCATATAAAAATATTCTAAGAAAGTAGTAAAATGATATATCACGTCAACGGTCGGGGAATCTTATGACGGCATATGCCAACAACCGAATTGAATATAAAGGTTCAGTAATACCCCCCAGCGAAATTAAAATCGAATACTAAAAACAAACTATTTCTATGTTCTTAATTAATATTTTATAAATCTTATATTGATAATAATTTCTCTTCAACAATAGGAAAGAAATAGTTTTTTCAGTAATCATGAAATATTTTTTCATGAAATTGGGATTTTTCAGTATGTTTAAAAGTATTTCTCCGTTCCTACATTTTTGTATCATTTTCAAAAGAGCGGTGAGGAAATCAATCAATCTTCTCGTGCTGTATTGAAGTTTTCGTTATATTTATTGTTCTGTATTGAAGGGGTGACGATAAATGGAAGTGAAAATGATAAAATATCAAATTCGCGGACATGAAAATGTTCAATAGTACATTTTACAAATGATGTATTGGAAATAAATTATTGGGTTTGACAAAAATGCACAATTTTTTGTACATTTGTGTCAACATTATTTTACTTAAAAAAAACCATTTCCCTCATCAAAGAAAAATAAATGGTGAAAGTGTGATTCGAATCGTCGACAGTTAACGAATATCCTGTTCATTATTAAACTTAAATAATTCCAACCCTACATCGAGTCGACCATAAATTTTATTAGATATAAATATAATAATTTTTAGAATTTATTCCACAATATATTTTTTGACGACATGTTTCAGCCAGGTCGAGTGGCCATTTTCAAGTCAGTTAGTAAAGTGAGTGTAGGCTCTATAAGAAGCAAAGAGTGAGTGAAAGGGTGGATATGAATTGTGTGATGGGTATATGTGTTTTAGTAATCATTAATGTATAAGGGAATTCATTGAATACACAAACATAATTTTTTTATTTTAGAAACTATATTATTTAGTGTTTTTTTTGTTTTTTTTTTTAAATTAACTAATATGTAACTTTTGATTTATTTGTACCAAGAACTTACAATATCTGTAAATAAATTAAATTTGTACACATAAGAAAGAAATATTCAAAAAGTAAAAATATTTTAATTTATTATAATACATAAGAAGTGAACAATATGCGTATTTTCACCAATTTTATGAAATTTAATCATTTGCTTAGTAGTAACCGTACGATTGCGAACACAGTGAAACTAACTAACCATCGTTTTAAAAGGTACTATTTAGAATGAACTATGAATGCGGCAAAACAATGAATGTGGGATCAATTTTCGTATGAAATTAATTTGGGAGGTTTCACTCTATTTGTATCTTCCGATGAAAGAAAATGCATCCGCATAATAAAATGGTTATACTTCAAGTCAAGTAGGTATAACACATCTGTCAAAAAACAACGGTAGATGAGGAATAAAGTGTTTTGAGCTGCGTTCAAGAATTGGCAAGCGGAAGGTTGGTTAACCAGATGCCTGCACAAGCCTGCAAGATGGACTGACGACATCAAAAGAAAAGCGAAAGTAGGCTTTATGCGGAGAGCAGAAGATCGAGAAGGATGAAGACTCATGCAAAAGGCCTTCGTTGAATAGTGAAAGGATACAGGCTGATGATGTAGTAATCATAAGAAATTAGGTCAGTATATAGACTGCAATTGCATTATTACAAACATTCGTTTTTTATGTTTTGTAAACATAATATCTTTAAAATAAATAATATAAATTCTTAATCGATTTCTAAGCTCAACTAACACATGGTTGTTATCAATTTTATCCCGCACCAGTAAAGAACCAGTCATAGCATATTAATCAAAACAAGTGGTTGACGAAAGTCATCCCGTGAAGACCACACATTCATAGTCAATTCTTATATTAATAAGGTTAATACGTGAATTTGGAGCTGTAATATATGACGTTGGCGGATCAATACTTCACATGCCGTGCTTAGCCATATGCACCACTGTAAGCGTCATAGAATTCCACAGATGAGACTTCAGATTTACTATCACCATCTGTCGGTATTTTCCTGTATGTATTTACGTAAAAAAAAAAAAAAAACTATTCTTCTATTTCGATGAACACGAACGTTTTTATGTAATCATAGTATTCTTTAACATTCAAGAATTTAACTTTAAAATTATGGCTTATTTCATAAAATATTTTCATAAACTGTTTACATGATTAGGAAAATGAGCCCAATTAAGGTGTAAAATATGATCAAATATTGTTAAGAACATTATTATTTTCTTAAAACATGCGTTGGTGGATAAGCGTAATCTTCTTCTTCGTAGTATCAATCCGGTGGATTGGTTTGCAGCAACAGAATCTTGCATCTCAATCTCCATTCCTCTCGGTCCTCCGCAACCCTTTTCAGCTCAGCATAAGCGCTACAATTCATGTCCTCGAATACTTGCTGTAAATACTCCCGTCTAGGGCGCCCTCTACAGTTTCTACCCTCAACCATCCCCTCCACAATATCGTGAAGAAGACCATCGTGGCGCATGATGTGACCAATCCATCGGGCTCGCCTCTCTGAGATGGTTCTTATTAGGTGCCTATCTTCCTTGATTATCCTGAGAACCTCATTGTTCGTGACGTGGTCTCTCCAGGAAATTCCGAGAATTCTTCTGTACGACCACATCTCAAAGGCCTCTAGTCTTTTTTTATCACTTTCAGATAAGCACCATGTCTCACAGCCGTACATTAAGATGCTCCAAACAAGTGTTTTGGCAAGTTGCTTGCGGAGCCCTAAAGTAATATTCTTTGACTCGAGAATTTTGGCTTTTTTATTGAAAGCTAGCCTTGCTTGATGTATTCGACTGTTGACTTCTCTTTTTGTTCTGCCATCCCAGGTGATCGTACTTCCAAGGTATACAAATTCTTTTGGATCTTTTAGGGGTACTCCTAGCATTGATATGTTAATTTTCTGCTGCTCATTGCGGCTTACTCTCATGACTTTGGTTTTTGTGCTGTTTATCTTCATATTGTAGTTGGAATTAAATATGTTTTCCATGGATGTCAGCGCTTCAGTGAGTTCATCTTCAGTTTCAGCAATCAGAGCAATGTCGTCAGCAAACCTTATCATATCAATCTTTTGGCCATGTATTTTAACCCCCTCTCTATGGCCCAGTTTATCCCTGATGTTATTAATTGCATTTTGTATGTATACGTTGAAGAGTACAGGCGACAGAGAGCATCCTTGTCTCACCCCTTGACGTATTTTTGCTTCCTTTTGGACATTTCCAAGTGATATTATGGCAGCTTCTTCTTTGTAAAGTGAAAATATGAGTCTTCGTTCCTTGTATTTGACTCCAATTTCTTTCATTACATCGAAGAGCTTCTCCCAATCTCAAGCGTAATAAAAACCACGAATTCCACAGAACTTCAAAATCACTGTATTCTCGTGTATGTGTTTACATATAGAAAAAGAGTGCATGGACGGCATATTATTGGGGGTCGGACAGTCTCGTGTATACATCGTCAAGTGATTAGCACGCCGGCTCTTTCAAAGATATATATAAAAATACTAATATGTTATATAACGTGAATTTAAACAAAATTTATGACTTCGCTGTATTTTGCATGAAAAACATATTGCAGCACACAATTGAAAGCACGCGAGTAATTTTAATCTTCACGAACATAATGTATTACTATTTTTTGTTGTTGTTCAATCTAAGGGCTGTTGTAAAAAAATATAATTAAAAACGGTGTTTCAGAGAAGAGCGTTAGTTGATATATGGGCAACGCTGAAAATGACAACTTAAATGATCAATTGTGTTTTTTTTCAGGGCGTGCCTGAAATATCTTTTAATTAAACGACGTTGAAAAACGATGTAAATTTTTGTAGAAAAAAATGTAACGTAACTCTACTATTTACTAAATATAAATAAATACTCGTAGTATGAACGTATTTGCCAGTATATATAATTGATTAATAAAATGAAAGGTTCTACATTACACTCCGGAAGATTAAGAGATGCAAGCATGACTATAAGATACTGGTTATAAGAGATACGTAATATTTTTGTCGAATAGATATATTGGTTACTTGAATGCATTTTTAAAAGAAAACTTCTGCAATACTTTAAAACTAAGGAGCTTAGTTAATGCATCCTTCCAATACAAGTTTATGGCGCGAATGACACAACAAGTAAAGGTCGCAAAACATGCCATGAAGAGATTCAAATGATAATTGCTAGTATAAAATAAAATAAAAAATGAGAATATTTTAAGTCTATTAGTCTATAGAGGCTACAAAAAAACAGGCATACAATGAAATGGCAATGATATATTTGTTAATGAGACCAAGGTTGATGAGAAATTATAGTGCTGTTGTTGCAAGAAATAGTAAATGGAGAGTCGACATACTTCTTGCTAGATTGACTGACGATATCACAAGAATAGTTGGAGTTGTCTGAATGCTCAAGGTGGAGGATGAAAAAGAATCGAGACTAATGCGGGAGGCCTACGTTCAACAGTGGATGAACAGAGTTTGATAATGATTTGATATATTGGACTAACCGCAGTCTTTGAGCTTTGCAAGCATTGGATTTCACTGCTTTCACTTTCATTTTCACTTTCTGCTTATAAAGTTATATTTTTAAAAACTGTTTTATTACTAGAAAAGCCTCTTTATAGTAGGAAAGTCTACGACGTGCACGTACCGATTTCTTTTTTTAAATGTTTTGATTTTTCTTCGATTAAATAGAATTGTTGACCATACGTATAAATAGTGAGTCTGATAATTGATACAGGATAAAGATAGAAAATCATCAGAACAACATATAATGATGCAACGATAGTGGAAGCTGAAAAAACTGTCTTTTTTAAAAAAAAAATTTATGTGAACACATACAGGAGAATACCGGCAGATGGTGATAGTAATTCTGTCTTATCTATGGAATTCAATGACGCTTAACATAGCGCATATAGTTAAGCGCTGCATGTAGAGTGTTGATCCGCCAACGTCATAGACTACAGCCCGAGATTCATGCATCATCCTTACTAATACGGGAATTTACTATGAATGGGTGGTCTTCACGGGACGACTTTCGTCTACCAACAATTTTGATAAATAGGCTATGACTGGCATTTTACGAGTGAGGGATCAAATTCACACCAACCGGAGGTATTTTAGAGCTCAGAAATCTGTTTTTTTTTTTAAATCTCCGTCGGGGATTGAACCCACGACATTTGGCTTGCAAAGTAAACGCTTTGACCATTGAGCTATACCCACCGGCATTTGTTGATGTGACAATATGATTCAGTTTGAAAACGGATATGTAATTATGTATATTATATCATCATAAAATTGCACGTTTTTATGATCTAATGGTCATTTCAAAAGCGTTTTTTGCCTCTCTTAGTAAAAAGGTGGGTCTTCAGTACGCTTCTTAAGGATGCTTCCGTTTTCAGGTCTTTTGAGTAGAAGGGAATAAAAATAAAGTGCAAAAACACATAATAAAAAGAGATGTGCTGAAGCTTATACCTTATGTTGGATATTGTATTTTATAGTACATTTCGTTTAACGTCTGAAAGATCGTTAGAATGGTTGTGTATTCCTGAAAAGTATCTCTCGAACGGGCACATAAGGGTTATAAATACGTCACGCGAAGGATGTTTCGGCGGAGTGGTTTCGGCAAATATTGGCCTAAACAGGAAATTAACACTATTCAAATATGACCGCGATGTATGGAATCGCATGTCGTCTAACCTAATGGGATCAATGAAAGCACGACTGTTGAGCACTGCGAAAGTGATACTTTGAGGTGGATATGTAGAAGTAACATTCGCTGAAAATGTCTTCAGATATTATAAACGAGCAAAGTATGTTGTAATTCTACAATTGAGGATAGACTTACAAATAATTAACATACCATTTTGCGCACTGTTTCAAATAGTAGCCACACAAAAATAGAAATAATATTTATATTTGTAGCATTTATTTAAGATACATTTCAATATTAATTAGATACATATTTCATACCTCATTTTAACATAAATTACATTGAGCACTGTTTCACTAACTGGAAGGCTGCAATTTTACGATCTATGAAAGCTTCATCAGTTCCAACGTGCATAAATGTACTGACGTAAAAATGAATATTTAATAATAAAGAAAGAGTTTCACTAGAGAGTAAGTAGGGGGTTGGGTTGAGTTAAGTATTGGGGATTTTATTTGAAAATAAATTATATATTCCATAAATTATTTGTTTTTCTGATAAAATAATTTATTTTATCAGAAAATGTATTTTAGCGTTTGCTTTGCAGGCCAAAGATCGTGGGTTCGATCCCCGACGCAGATTAAAAAAAAAGGATTTTTAATCGATTTCTGAGCTCTAAAATACCCCGGTTGGTGTGAATTTGATCCGTCACCCGTAAAATGTCAGTCATAGCCTATTTATTAAAATTGGTGGTAGACAAAAGTCGTCCCGTGAAGACCACCCATTCATAGTAAATTCCTGTAATAATAAAGGATGATGCGTGAATCTCGGGCTGTAGTCTATGAAATTGGCGGATCAACACTTCACATGCAGCGCTTAGCCATATGCACTCATGGTAAGCGTCATAGAATTCCACAGATCAGATTTTAGAATTACTATCACCAGCAGTCGGTATTCTTCTGTATGTGTTTACATAAAAAATGTATTCTGCTTATATAAAAATCAGCGATTTGTGAAATTAAAGTAAAAAACTTCAAATTTTTCAATTCAAATGAAACATTCTTTCCAAATGGTTCATCCAGTTATCAAAATATATATCTCTTAGCCCTTTGGGTGTCTCCATCTCTATTAGGCAAGCCCTCTCTACCAAGCAAACAGACACCCGGGGATAATAGAGAAATAAGCCAGAGATAACGAAGGGAGGGGCGCCTATAACAATTAATAATAATCATAACCAAAATCATAACACTAAAAAGTTCAGGCATGATTTAAATAATATATAACTGTGTTAGGGGATGTTCAAAAAGTATATCACCAATCGGTAAGTCTAAAGGTGAGAATCTGACTAGTATCAATCACATCTGATTTCAAGTGATATGGCTTCTACAAATAAAATACATATACTATGTGACGTTTAGTCAGGACGGTCGGACGCTGCATGCGGGAAACGTTTAATGTGCTTGTTCCGGAGCCGAGGTCACGGTCCCGAAATGATAGCATCAGCTTAAATGGTGATGCCGGAATACCAAGGTTCTGGCACTGAGGATATATTCAAAGACCGGAGTTGAGTTGATACTAATTTATTTGAAACGATACCCCTTTTTACTTCTTTGTTTACAACATGAGCATTTACAAAGTTAATATTAATACATTAAATTTCATACACGGAAAAGTCTTGGACATTGATCCCCTCAATTCACATAGAGTGGCAGATTATTGGGATGGTCAATGCTCTGTGTCGTACCCGACTGTATGAATCGACAGCTTCCTTGGAGAGTTTGATTATAATAATTACTTTAAGGACTTTTGGAGGCTTAATACAAAATTGTTATGTTCAAAATAACGTTTTGAACAGTGCTTGTGTTTGTGTTGGGGAGATTGCATGTGTATATTTATCTGTTTCTTGAAGAGATCCATATTGATGAAAGAGAAAATATAGACGTTGGAAGAACATTCCATACCTTACTTGTGGTATTTACGAAGAAACATTGTTAAATAACTATTCTTGACACAAATTAACCGTGTATGGATCTTAAAATAGCAAGTGTAAGACGAGTTTATCAGTTGTGTAGAAGCATTCACTTTGCGATAAATAATCTTTTTTTAAATAAAGTCATAGATCACGTTGAGCTCTATTTATTCACAAAAATGAATATCGCGGTTTTGCTTTCAATGTGAGCTTATTCAGTTCTTACTATTTAATTAATTACATAAAAATATGATTTTAAAAATGAAACCGCTTTTTTCAAGCAGGTGAATTAACAGTGCTTAACGTTATCTGTAATGTAATAATATAAATTAAGATGTATTAATGTGTTAAACAATTTATATTATATTTTCTGTCTATTAAATTTCTAACGTTTTTGCAAGTGTTCCTCGCACTACGGGTATGTACTTTGAATGCATGAATATTTAACCCTTCGCAGCTTAATTGCGTGGAATATTTTGCTTGGTATGCGGTGGGTGCCGTTCATATTAAGTCTGCTAAATTGTTACGTTTGTGAGGTTACTAAGTAGGGTTAACCCCGTTACGTCTTCCTCTGTCACTGAATTTCAGCTGTTGAAAATAGATAAGAAAATTCTCGAAATTAAAATATTGCAACTGTTCACAAAATATTTCAAAACATATAATTTTTCATGACTGTATAAATAAATTGTTGGTATTATTTTAATCGTGTATCGTCCCTATTATTTAAATTTTTTTCTTTCACCTAAATATAACGTAAACTTAAAATTAGTTATGAAAGTAATGGTTTCGTAGAACACTGAGGGCACGATGGCTTGACTCTGTGAGGAATGACGAGATGAAGGAGCGGTCAAGGCAGTCTTTCATTCTACAATCGTCTAGATAGGTAGCCGTGGACTTGGGTGAGACATTTGCTCCGAATGACCGAATGATAGCATAACTACAGTACAAATGCTTTTTCTTCAAAAACCTGTGCTTTCGTCATCTTGCGAGGCTGTACTCGCAGGAGCTCTGTGAGGCAGTGCTGACATGGGATAAGATAAGTACCGCGGTGGCTGATAGTTTAATAAAAAAAAAAAAAAAAATATTAAACCTCTAGTGCCATAATATTTTTTTTACATATTATTCAAAGCAAATACAGTTTTTTTTTTTTTGTAATTAAATATAAAGAAAATATAAATCAATATGCGCACTGCTACACATAACTACCGACACGTCAAGCAGGGCCGCCTTTCTCCAGAGCAGCGCGACGCTGCCTTACGGCCGGCCGTGGCACACTCCAGCTGATGTGTCCACCGCTGATGTTCAGATTAATGATTATTTAATCCTAATTTTTTTTTTTATGTAAGCACATACAGGAGAATACCGACAGATGGTGATAGTAATTCTGCAATCTCATCTATGGAATTCTATGGTGTATATAGCTAAACGCTGCATGTGGAGTGTTGATGAATTTACTATGAATGGGTGGTCTTCACGGGACGGCTTTCGTCTACCACCAATTTTGATTAATAGGCTATGACTGACATTTTACGGGTGATGGATCAAATTCACACCAACTGGGGTATTTTACTGGTCATAAATCGATTAAAAATCCTTTTGTTTAATCTCCTTTGGTGATCGAACCCATGACTTTTGGCTTACAAAGCAAACGCTTTGACCATTGAACTATGGCCGCCAGTACTCGTATATTAACGTTTACACAACTTCAAAAAACCATAGACACAAGGACATATAAAAAAAATCTTATTTTGCAAATCAACTCCGCAAACTGTTCAACCAAATCGCCTCGGATGTTGACATATTTCACGAGAGGGAGGCCCAATTCAGGCATGAACTCCACGAGTTACTATCTTTGAATGATTTGTTGGCGTCGTACGTTTGATGAGCATTAGGACCTTCTGTTGCTTGTCTTTATTGCTTTGTTCTTAGTACTTAATCAAAAGTACCTATATTTGTATATTAATCTTGATTGTACTTCAGTAACGATTTTATTTTTTAAAATTTGTAATGTTTCTGTAAGTGAAAAAATTAAATTGAAATTTTTGATTAAAATAAGTTAATCGAAAATGTATTTACAAAATACATTAATGCCATTATTTTACTATTCCACTATTAGCATAGGTGTTTATTTCTTCATATAATGTGAATGTTTTAAAGAAACAAATCAATTTACTCTTGCAAATTCCTTCACTATTTTACAACCATCCCATATCCTTCACATGCAGCAATTAGAAACTCCGGTTGGATATTGTAAGTCCTTATTAGTTTCAACTCGTGGTTAACTGAGATCTAAGTATATACATTTTGAGGCGAATAATGAAGCTAATAATGGCAAAAAATGCTATGAGCGAAAAAACGTAAATAAAAAAATAAAGGTTTTAAAACTGCAGGTGTAGCAAAAGAAGGGTGTTTGCTTTTTATTCATTTTTTGTTCTTGTTTTCGCTATTAACAGTGGCGCCGCGTGAAACCGCACTCCATTCGTAATAATTATCCAGGGGCGCGTAATTAGGGCCCTTAATGAGACTTTACGGACCGGGAAGGGGCGCAAGACTAATGAGGGGGGTCAAAGAAACACCATGAAAAGGGTTCCCGGTTTGATTTTTTTTGAAGAAGACTTAAAAAAACAACTTTATAATATAATATAAGAGGAGAGGTACAAAAAAATTTCCACCGTGTTATTGCAAGGTCCATGCTCGGAGTGTCTTTAAAACATACACTCCATAATGAGAAAATTCGAAAAATAGCTCAAGGAGAGGAGGCTATTACTATAGGATACTAAAAAACTTAGTTAAAGATATTTTTCTATTCAAAATAAGCCATGTTTCCAGGAAAAAAAGTGATGACTTATGAACTGAGTCAGTTAAACGGGATACGAGTAAAAATACAAATCCGGCAAATATATGGAAAAACTTGATGAAATAAATTAAATAGTAGCTGAAACTAAATTTTTTAACGAATCAATTCTGAGAGCTCAAACAAAAAGCGTTTGTAGTAATCGCAAGTGTTCTAAGAATTGGAGATAAGGAGTAAGGTAGCTATTACTTATTCTAAAAATTGTTCTTTTTATATGAGTATATATGATAATATTATAAGCCTTAAACGGTTAAATAATGCTAATACAATGGCGTTAGGTGTTGCCAATGTTCCTTGCCAAAACAAGGCTTCGCAAGTTAATTATAACAAATAACTCCTGCATAACATACCGGGTGAATAAACTACAAGGGCTTAATTTTCCTAGGCCCTCTATCCATGTAACTAGCTGATTATTATATGAGAAACCATATTGTAATGATGTGTACAGAATATAACAAGAACGTACTTATCATCTAATAACAGAACGAATATATTGCTGAACAATATTTTTATTTACTAAATATGCGTATTAAAATGTTTTAATATCAAATAATCCGCAGTAAAGAATAATCCATTAATATACATTTTTGTTAAAAATATTGATGCCTTACAAGTTACTGATTTGGAGCATATGAATTCCACTATAATTTACTAGGAACCCATGCTAGCTGCCAAATCTATATTCTTGTACCAAATCAGATCCAGATTGGATATACTCGTATACTTCTTAACTTGCTTTAACATGGATCACGTTGAGTACTGTTCATTTCACTTGCTAGAATACTGCAGTTTACAGGGTACGGGAGGAATTAGTTCTTTAAGTTCCGAAAAGCAGCGACCGTGGTAATAACGGTAGAAAAGACTAAGTGAACCAATCTTACGACTGTGTCCCATTGATTGCAGGTTAGACGAAAGAGTGTCATTGTTTATCAAATGAATTGCTCTTCTTTGAACTGAGTCAATTAAATTTAGAAGGTATTTTGGGGCTGCAATCCAAAGGTGACTGCCGTATTTAAGGATCGGTTGGATTTGTCCTTTATAGGGAAGCAGTTGTTTATCGTTGAAATACCGACGTGATCTATATAATACGGCTAGTTTTTTGGAAGCTATACCGGATTTATACTTAATTGACTCGTAATATTTGATATATTTCGAGATTTATACTCCAAGGATGTTGATTGAGCTTGCTTTTGGAAGAGATCAACCGTTGACAAATACAGGATCCATGGCAGTTTTCATGGTACAGAAAGTGCATTATTGGGTTTAAGAAATGTTGAAACTGACGAGATTGAGGTCACCCCATCATGAAACCCTTTCAAGAGACACGTTCATCTTCTCCACCAGAGATTCCCTAGTATTATACTCTGATTCTAGAGTCTGAAGAAAATTTAGTTGTAGTAAATGCTCTACTGCATCATATGAAGAACACGTCTAATTCAGTTTCAATTTGATCTCATTACCAATCATTGTATGGCAGGTTGCCTAATCTGCAATTTTACCTTGACATTCCTTACAAACTAAAATGACCGTAGTATTTTTAAACAAAGTTTAAAAAGCAATTAAAAGTATCAATTTTTTAAGCAATGATGTTAGCAAAAACTCTATTGACAAGATTTTGACGAAGCATCTATGATATGCTAAGGTTCGCGCGAGGTGGGTGCCAAGAATGTTGACCGAAGAATAAAAACGGAAAATTTTGGATGGGGTATTATCAAACACCCACCGTACAGCCCAGCCCCCATGTGAATACCATATCTTCCCTGACATGATGAAACACCAGAGTGGAACGCATTTCGGCGATAGAGAAGAGCTGGAAGAAGTGATTCTCAGGTATCTGCGTGGCTTGGCGGGATATTTTTTTGACTCGGGCATTCAAAAGTTCGTATACCGCATGCAAAAATTCATTGACCTCTGTGGCGACTGTGTAAAAAAATAGGTAAAGTCTGAACTTTACAAAAATGTACGCATTCATGGAATAAAACATGTTTTACACTGTAAAAAATCACTGGGAAACTTATTTTACGGTTAATCTCGTATTTTAATTAAATTTTAATATTTATGTAAAAGTTAAAGATAAGCTGATATTATCTTAGCGATCCGGTAAGCTTAAGTTGAGTTTTAAAAATTAACTAATCTCCCCAGTCAACTTCTTCGTTAGAGGACTAAGTATTTGGCTTAAAAAATAAGTTTTAGCCGCAGGAGTATTGCGTATTACTTGCGGCCTAGTCGTAATTAGCTTCGTACCGGATTTGCGCTTGCCAAGTCAAGAAGATTGAAAAATTTAAAGGGCTGGTTCAATGTACTGTTAATCAAAGATGATATTTTTACCTTAAAATACTACGGTATCACGACGAATACTATCTATTTTCTGATCGTCAAATATTATGCTAGTTTGCCGGCGGTGTAGCTCAATGGTCAAAGCGTTTACTTTGCTAGCCGAAGATCGTGGGTTCGATCCCCGCGGGCGATGAAAATATATATAATGATTTAAAATCATTTCAGTACATCGGATATTTTTTTATAAATATGAGACATACAAAACAATGAACGTGTTAATGGATATTTTAAATAAACAATGACTACTGAACCGTGCTGGGTGGCATAGTCCAGTGGTTAAAGAGTTTGCTTTACACTCAAACGCCGTCGATTCGCATTCCGACTAAGCTTGATTTTCTTAAAACGTTTTAATTCATTCTAATCTCTTTACATGCTTCCAGCAAAGTATTGACACCCTTTATGGACAAAATAAAATTGTCCAGACCTCAGGAGCGTCAAACTGATCATCTGATCATAAAAAACGCTAATTATTGAAAACTCCAATATTTCTCTGATACTACAACCGCAGTCTATGCATGTTCGCAGTCTCTTGCCCTGAAAACTCCCAGGAACCATCTATGTTCCCATGTGAACTTCTGGATATGCAGGTGTTCTGAGACAAGGCATATATACAACCTGGGCTTACAGAACTGTAAAATGTCGATTTGTTGTGTCCATTTGGTATAAATAATTAACGTATTAAAATAAATCAAGAGTTTTTTTTCATTTATATAATCCAGCGTATAGGATCTAACATCCGTTAATTTAATTATTAAATTAATAAAATAAATTGAAAAATTAAATATTATCAACAAAAATAAGACGGCCTTTAACAAAATGAATAGCGCTTTTCTGATTCCTGAATGATAAATAATTTTATATATATTTCACGGAAAAAATGAGCCGCCATTTGTCAGACATTCAAATAAAATGTTCGCCTCGGTGTTCTTCCAAATCTGTCTCATCATTTTCCACGCGTTACAAATCCTCCCGCCGAAGGCTCTACTGTCCTGGGATTATTTTTTCAGGAAAGCAAATGTGAATAATATTATGCCGCTGAAGGACGTGATAAAATATTTTTGAAAATTCAACAAACTTTCGATTCATATAAAATATATATATTTTTCAACGATTTCTTATGATATTTTTATATATAATATCGTTTTACAGTATGAACATATGATTGCCACGATTTTTTCATTCAAACTTGCTTCGACCTAAATCATTCCTGATACAAGAGTTCTGTCGATGCATACAGTGCAAAAGGACATAGCTAATTTATTTGCGGCTTGTTCTATTTTATATTGACAGAATCGGATTTTAATTTATAATAAAGATGACAAAAATGATTTTAAAAATGATCTGAACCAATTTATGCACTGTATAAAATTATTTTATTGTTTCAAGCGAGCTTATAATAAGCGCAACGCTTCCTTATTATGGCATGGAAGCCATCCACTCGCTCCTCCGTCAACATGCCTGAGGCACCGCAGTTTCGCGGCAGACCCAACAACATTTGGAAGTCGTTGTTATACTGGACCCGGAGTGCACTGTAGACCTAATATTAAGCGATGTTCAGTGCTGTTTTAGTCAAACCAAGGATGGATTTATTTATCAAATTCAAATTGTAATCTATACAAATAGTATTCGAAACATTTTGTTATGTTCAGTTAAATACAAATGACATCAACATTTTACTTGTGAAAGAAATAAAATATATGTTTACTATATTTATACTCATCAATTTTGTGGTGGTATTTAATATAAAACTCGTTTTTGTGTATCAATCACAGTTTTGGGCAATTCAATGTAACATCCTCGTTACTTAAGGATAGGCGACTTCACGTCACCGGAATCGTTATTTTAACACGTCGTGGAGAGCTGAGAGGCAGATGAGCAACACACATTATTTTTTAAAAGCACGTTGACATATATATTTTGACAAACTTTCAGACTGGGGCGGAGCGTATACTTTCAGACCCCAGCCGGACCATAAAACGCTACTCGTCGCGGTCGGAACTCAACTGAATACTGGCCACCCGGTATCCGTGGTCAGTGACACCCAGCGCCGAAATTCATTCGGTGGCGATCCATAGAACTACACATATTAAACAACCAAGATGAGTGTACGACGAGCGATCTTTGTCATCACCCTGCAAGAGCTACATCAAGCTGATATCAAATGGTGTATAAAATTATTAATAATAATAATGTAAAATAATGTTATGTTTAAATTTAAAATGTTCTATTTTTTGTAGAAAAGGGTAGATTAAAGACATGTACAAAAAACATACAAAATAACCAAGCTTTTTTGCGGAGGCTGTCTTTTGAAAAAATCTTCCCCATTAAGGAGTTCCGACGATAAGGCATTGTTTATTTTATTACCCTCTCTTGTTATAAAGAATGCGAAATAAAATTCAAGCCCCAGAAATTGACGTCAATTTTTCAAGTGGGCGAAACTTTTCCGTTCGTTGGCGAAAGTTGTCCGACAGCGAAAAGCAAAGTTGAAAGCCCTTTCGTCAATTTTCGGAAACATCACTTACTTTCACGAGGCGTGCGCTGTATTTTGATAGAAAATCTGCCTGAAAATTCCTTTTTTTTTTTTTTTTAATAATTCATTTTATTTTTTGCGGTCAGTGACCCATATTTTTGACCGATCAAAGAAGAGTGTATTGACCTATTTATTTGCAAATTGTAAGATAATTCAGTGGTTGAAGCATTTGCTTTTTAAGCCAAAGATTGTGGGTACAATTCCTGACAGAAATTGTAAAATAAAAAACATTTTTGAGCTCTTAATTACCCCCGGTTGGTGTGAATTTGATCCTTTACCCGTATAATTCCAGTCCTAGCATATTGATCAAAATTTGTGATAGATGAAAGTCGTTCCGTGAATACCATCCATTCATAGTGAATTCTTGTAATAATTGGATTTTACGTGAATGTAGTCTCTGACGTTGGCCGATCAACACATTCATCGATTAGTCATATGTAACATGGTAAGGGTTATATCATCTACAGATAACACTAATAGCACCACTATCATCATCTGTCGATATTCTCCTGTACTTGCACACATTATAAAATGTTTTTTTACATTGAAGACTGCGGTTTCGTTAAAAATGAAAAATTAATTTCTTCACATGTCTAAACGTCCTGATGACAAAGAAATTTATATTAAAAGATGAAAATAGTACAGATTGAGCCTACCCTTTTAAGAATAGTAAAAGAAAGTTCAGGATTTAGGAGCGTCTAGATACGCGTCCGATCTGCTTAAAATAAAACAGTGATTATTGAACATGCATATATTACTTTGGTAAATACAGTTGTTCTAAGAAAATTTGTGGGTTCTTGCCCTGGAGGCTCCCGGGAAGCATTTATGTTCTTATGTGGACCTTCATGATACAGGTGTTCTGGGAATAGGCGTAAAGCAATCTGAGCTTGTAGAACTTGCAATATAAGGAGCAGATATGGTAAAAAAATAAAAATACGATTCGTTTATATACGATACGAGTATATAATCGATTAATGTGTAAATTTAAAGTTAATTCCTTAATACCACCGGAAAGCTTTAGAATGCTGTTTCAGCATCTGTGTTTCATCCTTCTTATAATCTAAATCTCTTAAATATAACACGTCAAAATACTACTTACATCGTAATAACGTGTATAAATTGCTTAAAGTGGATATCGTAACGAATATTTTATATGAATTTAGAGAAAAAATTAAGTTTATTATTTAGTTAAAGCGAAATTAAGATAAAATAAATTCAATTAAATAAATTTTACAATAATCGGAATTGATGTAATAAAAAAAGGATTACGGATTAATGATTCATTTTCGTATCTGAATAATATATTTTTTTTTTAAGAAGACCGCAGTTTCACCTTCAGTATAAGTTTCATCAAGTGCAACGTGATCAAGGTTCAAGTTCATTTTGATCAATGATTTCAATCAAATGCAATATCATCAAGTGAAATTTCAGCAAGTGTTTACAACAGTGCTCAGTGAAACCCGCGTTAAAAAAAGTACGAACTATTTATCTATAATAATAAAGGAATATTTTATTCAATGGAAGTTTATAATTGTGTTCAAAATTGTGTATTTTTCAAAAATAAATTTAATTAACACGTTATAATTATAGAATTCTACATAAAATGTGTTTACATAGAAAAGGTGGGTATTAACAAGTGTCAAAATTATCTAATCCAGTTATCGCTTTGCTGATGATATCACTTATAAAAAGTGTGATTAAACGCTGGAAGTGGATATTCGGAAAGTTACTGGAAAGGCTTGGGACCACCTCGGGGCCTAGAGTTGTCTGAAGATCCATTAGCATGGAAAAGACGATACTAAAATTTAAGTTACAATCCTGAAATGAAAGCTCAGATTGTTTTATTACTGCTGAGGGTAGTTGGGCTACGTTAGAAATTAAATATCGCAATCTAGAAACCAAGTTTTATAATAAAAAATCTCTCCGCTTGTTACTGCCAGTTTTAATAAAAAAAAGTTTCAACGACGTCATATTTTATATTTAATTGCATATAAAACATTATTTAACACTCTCAAAGGCATCGAGAAAAGATTCAATCAATATTTTTTTTTTAAATTGTAAATTTGCTTTATTTTAGAGATCGTCATATTTTTAAAAAAATATTTACATAATAAGGTTAAGTTAATTTCACGAAATCATGTAAAACGTTTTTTTTATTGTATGTATTAAAATATTTTACTTTATCATTTTTTTTGTTTATATTATCTTTTTTTATGTAAACACATACAGGAGAATACCGACAGATGGTGATAGTAATTTTGAAGTCTCATCTTTGGAATTTTATGGCGCTTACCATGGTGCATAAGCTCTGCATGTAAAGTGTTGATCTGCCAACATCATAGACTACAACTCGAGATTCACGCATCATCCTTATTACTACAGAAAGTTACTATGAATAGGTGGTCTTCACAGGACGACTTTTGACAAATGCACACCAACCGGGGGTATTTAAGAGTTCAGAAATGGATTAAAAATATATATTTTTAATCTCCGCTGGGGAAATAATCCACGACCTTTGGCTTGCAAAGCAAAAGCCTTGACCATTGACCCGCTGCCAAAATCTACATCGTATTTATTGTTTTATAAATTTAATTCAAGGAATTATTAAATTTAATTGAAAAACAAAATTATTCATAGTCATCTTATCACTATGTTCATTCTCCTATCTGAAACATATGGCTGCCACGAACTATCGCTACAAAAAGCTTTGTCTACCGCCATAGTTTTTGCTTCATCCTATGTCCGTTGAGTGTACTATATGCATAGTTTCCCATGGCCTTCCAGGATGATGCAAAGCCAAGACTTGAAAAAAAACGCAGTTTTGGTGGCATCTTTAATTACTGCAATATTTTTATAATTGATAATTAAAAGAATTATTCTTTATGTTTTGAAATTAAAAAAAAAGATAAGACTTCAATTAATTGTTGACTATAAGCAATTGATATCGTTGTTTATCACAATTACTTCGGTCTCGCAACGTGATTCATGTTAAAACAAGATAAAAAATACTATAATTAACATTTAATTTAATATATAATCAGTTTTTTGAATTGATGCATGAAGCAAAAATTAAAAATCATTTTCATTCAAATGGAATAAAAATTATATAAGCTTCATGGTTCTGCTAAAAACTAAAAGCAACATTAGTAGAATTTCAGTGATTCATAATTTAGTTACTCACGTTATATAAAAAGCTAAAAAACGTGAAGCTATGCATCATCAAAAGAGATAATTTTATTCATTTGATACTCGCCCATTCATTTCATAATGGCATCGTCGCTTCGTTTGAGTGGTAGAGACAAAAGTTTCCTTTCTCGAGCTTTTTTCTCTGCTAGAGATTAAGCTCGGCGAAAGCTGCACAATTCTGTTCGGTCGGCGTCCATTATCACGCCATATCTCAATTATGCAAGTAGTTAACGCCTGGACCGTTTCATCCGTCCGGCTAGTAGTATCTGATGCACAGTGTTCTTCCAAGGAAAGCTCGCCCAACTAATCAGGAGCCTTAATTCTTCGCAATTAGAAAAAGTTTTCATTAAGCAAGTGCGTGACAGTGCACTGAAAAATTGAATCCATTTGTCATTGAAATTAAACTCTTTTAGCTTTAAATTATTAGATTCATTACAATGTATATGGGTTAATATGCTTCTAATATTGAAACAGTGAAGTTTGATTATTTGTCTGAAAAATATTAAGTACTCACTTATTTCAGTATTTTTTTTGTAGCTCAGTGGTCAAAGTGTTTGCTTTGCAAGCCACAGGTCGTGAGTTCAATCCCCGACAAAGATTTAAAAAAATATATACATTTCTGAGCTCTAAATTATGTTAATATCTAACGGTTGGTGTGAATTTAATCCCCCACCCTTAAAATGCCAGATACAGGAGAATGCCGACAGATGGTGATAGTAATTTTGATGTCTCATATTTGGAATTCTATGACGCTTACCATGGTGCATATGGCTAAACTCTGCTTGTGTGTGTGATCCGCTAACGTCATACACTAATGCCCAGAAGAAAGAGATTCACGCATTATCCTTATTATTTCGTGAATTTACTATAAATGGATGGTCTTCACGGGACGTGAGAAGTATGTATGTGAGAAAAAAATGTATATGAATGTGTTTTCAGTACCAAGTAACACGCCGGAAGAAATATATAAAGAGAATTACAATAGTGTGTCATCATCATCATCAGCCTGTGTCCGTCCACTGTTGAACGTAGGCCTCCCGCATGAGTCTCCATCCTCTTCGATCCTCCGCCTTCCGCATCCAGGTCACTCCCGCTATTCTTCTTATATCGTCAGTCCATCTTGTAGGGGGTCGGCCAATGCTTCGTTTGCCAGTTCTTGGGCGCCATTCCAATACTTTTCTTCCCCATCGACCGTCGTCTCTTCGACAGATATGACCTGCCCATTGCCACTTGAGTGTGCCTATTCGTTGGGTAGCATCCACTACTTGAGTTCTTCTGCGTATTTCCTCGTTTCGGATTCTATCTTTTAGCGACACTCCGAGCATGGATCTCTCCATAGCACGCTGGGTGACTTTTATTTTATGGGTAAGACTTGCTGTCAGATTCCACGTCTCTGCGCCATAAGTTAATACAGGGAGGACGCATTGGTTAAACGCCTTAGTTTTAAGGCATTGCGGAATTTTCGCTTTAAAAATGTACTTTAGTTTTCCAAATGCTGCCCATCCCAGTTGTATGCGCCTGTCGATTTCTTTTGAGAAGTTATTTCGCCCTAGTTGTATTACTTGTCCCAGATAGGTATAGTCGTTTACAACCTCTATTTCTGTTCCTCCAATGGAAATAGGATCAAAGGTCTGTGAAATATGACAACAGTGATGTGTAATGATGTGTAATAATGTATGAACAATAGTGTGTAGTATACAGTGAATACATCCGGTACTGTTTCAGTAACTATGAGTTTATGTAGATTTATCAGATTTCACTGACGCCTTCAACAGGATGTGAGACGCATCCTGTGAAACTATTCATTCAGACTATGTAATGTTTTATTATTTAACATTACATATTCCTCTCACTATGTTAGCTATTGAATTGCGTTAGTGTTAGTTTTAATTATATATAAAATTACACGGCGTTTGGATACGCAATTTTATTTGTTCTGACAGCTGCTCCATTTCATAAAAACTTTAATTTGTTTTTTTTCCGTGATCATCTTAGCGGCGCTGCATGTGACAGTGTTCGGGATTCGTCAGTCATGCCCCGTTTAACCAAGATGGAATTAACTCCATGTTACGGTCGAACTGGAAGTGTTTATTCTTACTCTACGCGGCCACTTGACGAACTCGCGACTTATCGTCTTTTTTTAAAGACGGGGAATATCAATAGGTATGTACAAGTATTAGTTTATACGTTAGTACACACCTATTTTCAAATTGTATATGTGTGCGGGTTCAACCATTGAAAAAAGATATTATTAAATCAAGGGGTTGGTATATAGTTGTACTTTATGTAATATTAATAAAATGTATTGTATTTATTAAGCTACCACAAATTTTGGTATGGTAAATGTATTTATATTATAAGTAAACGCTTAACAACCCACCAATAGAAAACGATTGAAAATAATATTGCAAAAATGTATTTATTTTCTTATGGAACCATCATTTGTACGTTGCGATTCAATATCTGGTGAGTTTCAGCGGATCCGCTTAAAAATATGATCAATTCCGTTATTGAAGCATCTATTGCATTGAACTGGTTCTACCACCTGGTGCGAATGCTGAGGTTTGATATTGCACTCGGGTGGAGAGCGTCCTTTCGCCAAAAGCGCATTCGGATGCGTCAACACCTGCTGGACCAATTGAATTTTTAGTACTTCCACTCACCTGCTAGCGATCCCAGTCGAATTGGTTACGTTTGTGCATTTTCTATTACAAATTTTAACATCGGAAGATATCGAATTATTTTCCTGTTGTGACATTCAGAAAAAATCACGTTATTACGTCTCAATGTCAACATTTTAATTTGAACATATTTGTTGATAGAAAATGTAATATCAAAATGATGGTTGTTTTATTAAATTTATATTAATAAAATAATAAGACCAGAGGCCTTTGAGATGTGGTCATACAGATGAATTTCCTCGAGAGACCACTTCACGAACAATGAGGTTCTCAGCATAATCAAGAGAGAGGCACTTAGTAAGAACCATCTCAGAGAAGCGAGTCCGATGGATCGGTCACATCACACGCCACGTAGGTCTTCTTCACGACATTGTGGAAGGGATGGTTGAGGGTAGAAACTGTTAAGGGCGCTCTAGACGGGTATTTAAAGCAAGTGCTTGAGGACATGAGTTGTAGCTCTTATGCTGAGCTGAAGAGGACTGCAGAGAATCGAGAAGAGTGGAGATTGAGATGCAAGATTACAATAAAAAAATTAAGTGATTCACAAGTTCTCTTAATTCTTCTACTTTGAAGTATCAATCTGGTGTTGTGGTTTGCAGCAACATAATCTAGCATCTCGATCTTCACTCTCCTCGATCCTCTGCAATCCTCTTCAGCTCAGCATAAGAGCTAAAACTCATGTCCTCGAACACATGCTGCAAATAATCTCGTCTAGGGCGCCCTCTGCAGTTTCTACCCTCAACCATCCCTTCCACAATGTCGTGAAGAAGACCATCGTGGCGCATCAAGTGACCAATCCATCGGGCTCGCCTCTCTAAGATGGTTCTTACTAGGTGCCCATCTTCCTTGATTATTGTGAGAACCTCATTGTTCGTGACGTGGTCTCTCCAGGAAATTCCAACAATTCTTCTGTTTGACCACATCTCAAAGGCCTCTAGTCTTTTTTTATCACTTTCAGATAAGCACCATGTCTCACAGCCGTACATCAAGATGCTCCAAATAAATGTTTTGGCAAGTTGCTTGCGGAGCTTGAAAATAATACGACTTTCGTATACCACCAATTTTATCTAATAGGCTATCACTGGCATTTTATGAGTGAGGGTTCAAATTCACGCCAACCGGGGGTATTTTAGAGCTCCGAAATTTATTAAAAAACCTATTTTTTCAATCTCCATCGGAGAACGAACTCACGATGTTTGGTTTGCAAAGCAAACCCTTTGACCATCGAGCTATACCCGCGTATTGAGCTATACCCACCGATATAATTAAACAAAAAAAAATGTTATTTAAACTATTTTTCTTAAAATAATGTTGTGTGTGCTTTTGTGATGATAAATAAAACAGTTTCACGCGAATAAGTACTTTTACTATATGTGTAATGTACAACAAAGTTATTGACCAATAAAAATAATAATTAACCCCTTAGTGTGAATTTCATTGTTCATAATATTTGTCCAGTTCCGCAATCTGAGTACTAAAGTGGGACGTATAAATGAAATATAGTATTACCCAACGCTGAGTATAAACTAGTATTACAATATTTTTATTAGGGTCCACTCCAATAATATAAAATTAATACGACCGACGGGGCATTGGTCGGTACGATAAGGCATTGTTCCCCCACACTTGAATTGACAAACCCAACGTGATATCAGGTGTAAAATAAAACTGGACCGTAAAGTATAATCTTGGTCGAGTTAAGGTAGTTTAACCTTTAACACTTCGCAGCATGCATCATGACTTTTTACGTTACTATTTTAATGTTATTTTCCATTGTTTAAGTCCAATGTAACAGTATTTGGAAAACTTTAGTAATTTTTTTCTTTAGCCTAAGGCGTTAAATTAGGTGCTTACCCAATGTATCCTCCCAGTGTTAACATGTGGCGCAGAGACGTGGAATCTAATATCAGGTCTTATTCGTAAAATAATGTTTGCCGGCGAGTACAGCTCAATGATCAAAGCGTTTGCTTGACAAGCCAAAGGTTGTGGGTTAGATTCCTGACGGAGATAAAAAAAACATTTCTGAGCTCTAAAATACTCACCCGTAAAATAGCAGTCATAGTCTATTAATTAAAATTGGTGGTTGACGAAAGTCATCCCGTGAAGACCACCCATTCAAAGTAATTTCCTGTAATAATAATGATGATGCGTGAATGTCGGGATGTAGTTTATGGCGTTGGCGGATCAACATTCCACATGCAGCGCTTAACCATATGTAGCATAGTAAGATTCATAGACTCAACAGAGAATGCAGCATCACTATCACCATCTGTCGGTATTCTCCTGTATGTGATTAAATAAAAAATATATTTATAAAAAACCAACGTGCCATGGAAAGATCTGTGACGGATTGATCAATTGTACACTTTCTGTTTTCTATTAATTGCCATTAATGTTTGCCTTATGTCCCATAAATGTCGTTAGATTCGCTGCAATAGATATCGCACCGATCGCAAGGAGACGTAACTTATCTGTGTGAGTGAACGGGCCCTATTTAAGGAAAAGACCATATTGTACCAGTTAATTTTTCTGTGCCCTCCGTCACAACACACTGACCATCGCTTAGCCGCCCGCCGTAGTCGACTGCTGCGTAATTGCTGGGTCTACGTCCGATCATTATTCAAGAACTACCGACGTAACTTCGCGAATCTCTGTCAAATCAATTCTAAAACTTTCTGTTCTCAAATATTTAAGTTTTATTTTTGCAAAAAAAAATACAAAATAATAGTACAGTTTTTATAATGTATCTTCCTCTTTTTCGTGTCAGCGACGTCAAATTATTTCTGCCCAGTATCTGGCAACATCGATAGCCCGTGTGTTGCCCAGCATTAGGTCTTAAGGTGTGAATCTTGTTGGGCACATGAAGCAGGAGCTTAGGTGTGAGGCGGTCGGCAGGTCTCCGCAGTCGCACAATAATGACTCTCCCTATCGAAGGATTCCCCATTTGTTCAGGGATTTCCAGGTCCGTCAGTCAAGGTTCTTGCTAGTCGGGAGGCCTTCCTTTGGAGAATTGAAATCTTCTGATGAAACATGCTGCCAGAGATGGAGTCTCTCATTTTCAGGGCTGAATGTATGAGAGTGGATCTAAGAAAACTGCCTCGCGACTTCAGTCTGGGTGTTTGGGTTATCTAATTATATAAGCAGTGGGACGGTTAGTTGTTGCCTACTTGTTGCAATTCTAGTACGTTATGCGTGAAAGTTCAAACGCATGACAATCGTTAAAATTGGCGGTTAAATATTGACGAATTTCATAAAAAACTTCATGCGCTGCCAAGAGGTTGGCTAAGGTCGAAAGGATTTATTTTCAGGACGATAAAAAAACTTTCAGGATCGCTCAGCGCTCGCATTACTTTTTAAGTGTTCTCAGCGACCATTAAACACATGACATTATGAGTGGGACAATCGATTTGCATTTACGACATGGCCCCAAGTCCTGGCTCCTGTTTTACGATTGCATGCAGAGGAAACGTCCTTTGTCCGAAGACCACTCTACCTATTTCGATGGAAGGCGTTTTATGTCTCCTTTTGTAAGCAAGCGATTACCGTCTTAAAATTTCTTGACGACTCATTTTAAAAGTTTATCGTTTTCTATATAGGTGTATATTTTATTACAGAAAAAAGTGTATAAAAGATAAATTTAGGTATCTTAAATTTTATGAGTAATTAAATATATATAATAAAATATAACTAAAATAATCGCCACTTTATATTTGAAATAGTGAGCAGCTAAAAAAACTTCCAATAATGAATTTATCATCACAATAATTTAAAAGTAAATATTATTATAGGTGTACCGGAAAAGAATATCATTATTTTTGGTATCGTTTTTGAGTGGTCAGTTGTGCTTCGGCAGTCGAACTTTTACAACGTGTTCTGTGTTGTTTCTCTAACTACGTATACCTGGAGTGTACTAGGACTTTTAAACAAAAAAAAAATACAACCATATATATATATATAATGGAGAGCTTTGTACCAACTGAGGAATTTATTCAAATTATTATGCTTTACTATTTCATGAAGTGAGAAAGTGCAACACGACAAAAAATATTTGTGATTTCCTGGAGATATTTTGAATGTTCGTAAATGCCAGAGATGGTTTAAATTTATATTATGCATAACGTTTTTCACATTAAAACAAAAACAAAAAAATTTATGCAAGTATTCTTTTAAATAATGTTGGTGAATAGCTTTTCCGAATAATACGATGTTCGGAAAATTAATCAAAATTATTTTTGCCGTTAGGCATTTGACAAAAAGATATCTGCCAGAATAGCCATCCGGTATAATATAAAAATGATAATATGGAAATTTGGCCGAATTGATATTTGACAAAACAGACCTATTGACAGTATGTTTTGTATCTACGAGTGGTAAATAATTTTTATAATGTTTTTTTTCACTATGATTATATGACATAAAAATTTGAATGATGGAATATTCAACATCATTACCATATTCGCTCACTTAACTGGAGCATATGGCATTCACGAACTGCCACCACAAGGTTCCATCAGCCTTCCTTCACCAGAATTATTATAATAAAAAAACTTCGTTTTTTTTAAAAAGTAAAATTCAGAATTTACCATAATATACAATCTTATACTTGTCTAATTAAATTACACACGTAATGTTATTTTTAAAACTATAGGTTTGCCTGAAAGCTGCATGCGTATGTGTAGCGGTAGTGCACTTGTATGTATAGAAGAAATTTAAGGTTTTACCATTCAAATTTTTGATTTTCTTTTATAAAGAATGAAATAATAATACCTTGAGCCCATTCAAAAATCAGCTTTTTGTGATAAAGAAGAAGAGAAGATTTGTTTTCCAAATGTCAATATATCAACCATTTTGAGATGCTCATTAAACGATTTAACTAGTCATCAATCAGTTGATGAACAGGCGCAGACAAGATCGATTGAAATACTCAGGAAAGACTGAACGTTTCTTTTTAAGTGAACCGACTGACCATCTGTGTTCAATGGATTGGAGATCAAAAGTTAAGATGTCATTGTTTAATACAAGCACGCATTTTCATTTATATTGATAGATCAAATACAACCGATAAATTTGGGCTACGATGTAACCTGTACGGTAACCGATATATGCCGTGTAAGATTCCCCTACCGTTGACATCGGTAGCCGTGATAAATCGTTTCGCTACTTTCTTAGAATAGTTTTTTATGCATCATCTGATAGCTAAAGGATACAAAATCAAATGTGATATAAAAAAAAGACCAGATAAGTACATTTAAGCTTCAAATATTAGTTTTAAAATTGACAGTATTTTTTGTAACAGAGCCGTAATGAAATGGTTAATAGAAGCACATTTTTTCATTTATATTGATAGACCAAAAATACAACCGGTAAATTTGGGTTACGATTTAAAGGTGTTCGAGAGCTGAAATATTTGATACCTATACGTTAGTGAAAAAACGACACGCTTTGAAAAAGTTTCTGAATATGTTTAAAAATATATATTTTGTTTCAAAACATGCTTAGAACCGCTGTTTTGACTCATGTCATTCATTTATGTGCTTAGTTCAAGGGTCTATGAAATAGTTGAGAAATAAGACAACATCTCATAATCCACATTACGGATAACCCAAACATAATTCCTTAATCGAAATTCTTTAAGCAACCACCAGCTTATACTAATATCGTCCTTTATTCCATTACAAGTCCACATAGGCTTAAGATGTTATCTTTCGTCATGTCTCAGACCGAAAGTCGTAAAGAAATTCCGACTTAATGGCTTTGTTTAAACTTTGACATAAAGCTACTAACGGCCACACATGTTCTTTCAAGGACATATCTATAAGCCTTTTTATGAACAAGAAGAAATGTGAATTATAAAAATAGACCAGATAAGTATATTTATGCTTCATATATTTGTTTTATAATTGACAGTATAATTTGCATTCCACCGAGTCGTAATGAAAGGGTTTAAGATAAAAATAATGTTTTTTGTGAGTAAATGCTTTTTTTATAATTTTTTTCATAATAAAATGATCAGTTATTATATTTATAAAACGAAAAATAATAAATGTTCAAAGTTAAGGCATTTGTGCGTATGGTCGTCATAAATTTACTTGATAAATTTCTGTAAGCTGCCATTAACGACCTACCAAAAGAACTTCATTCCAATGAGTCTTTTATTTACGACCAATTTCGATTAATAGTCTATGACTGGTAAATGATCGAATTCACACCTACTGGGTGTATTCCTAGAGCTGGCGGGTATAGCTCAATGGTCGAATCGTTTGCTTTGCAAGCCAAAAGACGAGGATTCGATCCCCGATGGAGATTTAAAAAAATAAGATTTTTAATCGATTTCTGAGATGTAAAATACCCTCGGTTGGTGTGAATTTGATTCCTCACCCGTAAAATGCCAGTCATAGCCTATTTATTAAAATTCGTAGATTGAAAATGTGATAAATGCCATCAGCCTTGTAGATGTTATCGCAATTAATAACTGGCGTAGAAACACATTTCGTTTCAAAGGAACCCAATTCAATTAGCATCGAGTCATCTCGATTCCTGACGGTAAGAAAGAGCTCTCCGATAAATAAAGACAATTTAGCAAATATTTGCCGGGCGAATGGAACGAGTCGGTCGTTCGCTGAGCAAATATCAAGACGGGAAGTTTTAATTGAGTTCAAATACACTGGCGTTGTTGTTCCGGAAACTTACGATCGCTGGTCAGGACTTGAGAAAAACGGGACGGCTTTATTTTATGGTCTAAAGTAGTGAGATAAATTAGCACAATGCAATCTAAATCCCTTTGATAATGGACGCTTGCAGAGATAAGTTATTTACTTGAGAATATAACGAAACGCCTTAAGATTTGGCGTGGTATATAAATGTTTAAATAAAGATGATAATTTATGACATACGAGAGTTATCCGTAAAATAAGGTTCCTATTGTGCTACAGTCCTGAAAAGCGCTGTTATGGTGGATCCCGCAATTCTGTAGTTTACTTTGGTTCCCCACTCCAAATCCCTTCCCTAGCGAGCTGCCTGCGGAGCTATTTATCGTACATAAAGATAAAAAATAACATCCAATATAAGAACAAGTAAAATAAGGATCCATAAAATAAGTTAGGAAAAAAAAGTATCTGTCAAAGGTCCAAATCGAAATCGAGAATAACAAAAAAAATAGGCACAGTCAAGTGGTAATTGGCAGGACATATCTGTCGAAGAAACGATGGGGAAGAAAACGGAATGGCGTCTAAGATCCGAAAAATGGATTGTTCACAGATAAGATGGACTGACTACATCAGAAGATTTGCTGGAGTAACTTGATGCAAATGTTCGAGAAGGATGGAGACTCGTGCGGGATACTTAACAGTGGATGGACACAGGCTGGTAGAAATGATGATAAGAACAAGATGATAACATTAACGTTATCAACTGACAATACATGGAGAAATTGCATAGTTATAATTTTAAATTAATTTTAATTCAAGAATTCAACAAAATATAAAGATTTGGTTTTAATTCACATTTACCTTAAACGGTTACATGGAGACCATCTTCAATAACATTATTTTAGTTAAAATTATTTAAAATTATAACGAGATGTTAAGTAACGCGACTTAAGTACTTGAACATACAGATATCTAGCAGCAATAGCTTAAACATAGAACAATTGATAAGTAGATATTAATTAGAAAAAAATAAACGGCACACGCTGGGATTCGAACCACAAACCTTTTCAATTAATTTTCATGCTGACTCGCGTTTGCTCCACTGCAATTTACTCACGGATAGGTATTCATTTAATTATATAAAAATTAATGTGCGTTTGTATGTGTTTGTTTGTCTTTTATGTATTATTATACCTTTCATTTGATATCGATAAAACTTATGCATACCCGTGATAGTTTCCGTTATTTCTAAAGCAAAAGTCAGCAAAAGAACTTCAATAAACATATTGCATTGCAACGAACGGCGGTTTTACCTACTATGAAAAAAAAACTAATTGAGAAGGTCTTTCGAAAAATAAATTGTATATTTTAATTGCATTTTAAATATTATTTAGTTTTCATGTGCACTGTATGAAAATATAAAATAAAACCTTTTTCTTTATGTAAGCACATACAGGAGAATATCGGCAGATGGTGATAGTGATTCTGGAGTCTCATCTGTGGAATTCTATGACGCTTACCATAGTGCATGGAGTTTTGATCCGCCACGTCATAGACTACAGCCCGAGATTCACGCATGATGCTTATTATTACATGAATTTACTATGAATGGGTGGTCTTCACGGGACGGCTTTCGTCTGCCACCATTTTTAATTAACGTGTAATGACTGCCATTTTACGGGTGAGGGATTAAATTCACACCAACCAGGGGTATTTTAGAGCTCAGAAATATTTTTTTTTTTTTTTTTTTTAATATTGGTCAGGGATCGAACCTACGACTTTTGGCTTACAAAGCAAATACTTTGACTATTGAGCTATACCCGCCGGCAAATTTTGATTAAATAAGGAGCGTCAAATGACATGCGATGAAGCAAAGATCATGGAAAATACAGGATTAATTAAGACAACACACACGGTGATGATTATGACATCAAAACAAATAGTTAATAATTATTACTTAAATATACATATACTATACATAAAATTCTTTTTTCAACGCGTCAATCCAAGCACAAAAATAACGGCGAAAGCGGGATGTGAGCCGCGGACCTTGGAAACCAACTATGCCCAGGTATTCATACCGCTCGGCGAACTGCGCCATTGCTATGCCTAGACCGACTCGCGTTGAAACTAGTATTTATATCATTGTTATCATCGTACGATAGATGTCGCTAGTATATAGTTAATAATTAAGTTCACTTTCCTAATCATACAAAAATCAGACGATGGGAAATGTTACACAATAGAATGTTTTTTTATTATTATTTTTTGTTTTTCTATAAAACGTTCGTGCAAAACTCGTTCGATTCAAGTACGGGTCTGAAATGGCAAAGATTTCAGGTCGTTTCTTTACACTACCTGCTGAAATAGTGGGCGAGTGAAAATAAAAGCTCACTCGTGGTGTGTGTGCTAATGTTAAATGAACATTTTTTTATGTGATTAAACTGGTAGACATTTTCGCCGTGACGTTGATTTTGTAAAGCTGCGAGAGAAGGTGATAAATCTCGCTTAGGAAACGTTTTCGTAGGAAAAATCGCGTAAAAAATAACCTGCGCAGAAATCTCGCTGCGAAAATGAAGAAACAAAAACTTTCACATAAATCTTTATTGCAAAATATTAGCAACGCAATTAAACCAGGCACTATTGAAGGCACGTGATTTATCGTTAAATGTTGTTTCAATTAAAAGCAAAATAACAAAACACTAATTATCAATAAATAAGCAAAGATTAATGTCACCTTTTTAAATAATTACTGCCACGTTTATTTTTCACGTTTAGTTTCTCACTATGATTTTGTAGTTTCTGAAACATAACTAAACTATAAAAAACATCAATTTTTCAAATAATAAACGGTTATGATGTAATTATATTTTTTCAGCAAGGATAACTTAAACATAATTATTTAAATTATGATAATATAGATTTTATATTGTAATTTTAAGTTGTTTCATAATTGTTCACTAAAGATTTTATTTTACTTCCTTGAACAGAATTTTTACCATCTTGATAAAGAGGTAGAAAAATGTTAAATTGCTACATCTTAAATTTGTTATTTGGAAAGTACTCGTACCAACCAAATACAATATAAATCGAAAATTTTAAACAAATGCGTCCTGCTAATAAACTGTAAAATTATACAATGATGGAGCGGCGTAAGTGAGAATTTGTTTGTGAAAAAATGCAATTGAATTGTTAAGAAAAACATTTACTATTTTTTGAGCAATCTGATTTAAAATTTCAAATAGAGGTTGAATTTATTATGGGCTCTTAAATAAATGTACAATCTCGACGTACGATTAGTTTAATCTTTTCGTTACAGCTCGGTGGCATACAAATTATACTGTCAATACGGCGTGAATTTTTCAAACCATTTTTTTTGCTTATAACTAATATTTGAAGCATAGATGTACTTATCTGACTTATTTTCACATATCGCATTGATTCTTCTATCCTTCAGATATCAAGTAATGCATAAAACACTATTATATTTAACAAACGTTCATTATGTAACTCAATACATGTGGTGGCATGGACACATGTGGCTTACAAAAAAATCGCTTCTGTGACGAAAATTGACGATATTTATTTACATGCTTTACAGATTCCTGTAAAAAATACATGCAGATTGATAAAGGGAATGACTGCACTTCCAAATTCCTACCGTCGATGTCACAATGAGTACAGAAAGTAGCAAAACTATATATCACGTCAACCGATATCAACGATCGGGGAATCTTTGACGGCATATGCCGAAAACCGATGCGAAAGGCTTAGCAAGAAAATAAAGTAAAATTTGACAGAAATAAATAGGGTATTGCGTTAAATAAGTAATAATTAACTCGTCGTACTATTCTTCTATAAAAGAACTTCTGAAAAACATGGATAAAATTCTTTTAATTATATGACGCGATATAAGTACGTAAGACAACAATGTCATAGTCATTTGCAACTAGACTAGATAGAGATGTCACTCTTCATGTAAAACGTTCTATAAAAAACGTGCTAAAATAATGAAAAACTAGTTATGTTTCATTGAATTATCGTATATATTAATCGATGCGTTTATTCTTTAAGTCTTAATTAAGTAAGTCAACTGACATCACAAAAAGAAAGACTCCATTCAAAAAACCATTAGTGAATGTCTAACAAATCAGTGAGCACGCGAGAAAAACAATCGCCCTACAAAGCTGCCCTGCATAGGATATAACTGAAGTAATCTACACATAGTATTTCAATAAACTCACCGTTTTCTTAATAGATTGTACATTGTATGGATAATGCTTCTTTGGTTTGTAGTAAGTATGTTTTGTAATAAACGTGTATACTATTAAATTGAGCGAAAAATATATTCACATTAAGTTAGTATACTTTTTTATATTGTTTTCAGCATTCACTATGAGATCCATTATAAATAATAAATATTTATTCATTATCCTTGTTTTTACTTGGATCACGTTGAGCATGGCCTGTGTAAGGGACTGCAGTTTCCATTAATTTTTAATCTTCCTCAATCCGTCACTGTCAAGAGACAACTTGTATGTTGTTGACAACTTGAGTTGTCTCTTGACAGTGAAAGATTAAGGAGGGCTACGAGTTAGATGAAACTGCAGTCACCTAAACAGAGGCCGTACTTAATGTGATCTATACTAAAACAAAGGTAAATGAATAAATTTTTACAACTATAATATATTATATTAAATAACTTTTCGGTTTTCACGGCCTGATTTGGTATTGTGGCTTTTGGGTTTAGCAACGTGTGATGAATTACTGTCTTCCAATATTTCACTCGCTATTGCAGGGGTCTTCTTCAGGGTTGATGACTTTGTGATGATTTGGTGTATGGAGGTAGTTTAGCCGTCAGCCTAACGTATCTCTACGAGGTCATGTCGGAGAGTCGTGTACGGTGGGTATATTCGATGGAGCATATCTCCACTTAGGTCATGATGAGTATGTTCAAAGAAGCATACCTCTACGAACGTCATGTCAGACTGTAGTTGTTCTTGCTCGTCTGAGCTAGTTTTTTGAATATATGCTAGAGGTGAAAGCCATGCTGTTCTGAGAATCAAACCGTTATCCCTGTTGATGTTGATGAGATATGATAGATAAATAGAAATATTCACTTTAGAATAATGACCGCATAAAAGCTCAATACTGAACATTTAAAAGATTTTTTCGGTCTGTAATTCTTAGAGAAATTTTATAATATCAAATATTAAAGTAAAATCTTTTTTATTAATTATTCCAAACAATAATATAAATAATGTATGATTATTTCAATAAATTTAAGAACCTTAACCCTTAAGTATCGGTTGTCGGCATACGCCGTCATAAGATTCCTCGACCGTTGACATCGGTTGACGTGATATAGCATTTTGCTACTTTCTTAGAATAGTTTTGTATGCATCATCTGATAGCTAAAGTATACAATAACCAATGTGATATGTGAAAATAGACCAGATAAGTACATTTATGCTTCGAGTACTAGTTTTATAATTGACAGTATAATTTGAATTCAAACCGAGCCGTAATGAAAGGGTTAATAAATTCATAAAATATTAATTATGAGCTAAAGATTTCTTAAACATTACATTTTACATGTTTATACGAGACCATTTTTGTTACAAACTGCTTACTCTGTTTTTATAATAACTACTGAATTATGCATATATATATAAAATAAATTGGAATTTTTCATTATTTGAACTTACTTTTACGTAAATATAAAGAATTATTTACACCTATTTAATTATCTTAAATATTTTGTACACAGTAGGCATCATTTACATTTTTTTAAATATATAAAATGCATTTTGTATGGTTAATAAATTAGATTAATTACGTCCAAAATAAAAAAAGGTTTTTTAGAATAATAATGGATGAATTATAATTAACATTGAAAGAATTAAATGATTACAACGTGAATGAATTTATATTTTAATGGCGTTGGAGAAATTTTAATGTTTAAAAGTTTTAAATCTTGTTAAAAATATACAAAAATAAAAGAAACTTGAAAATTCCTTTTAATGAAATTTTTGTTAATTCAATTTGTCTGTACGGCGATTAAGGTAACGATCAGATTTTTTTTTATTCTTTGTTCTCAAGGGGAATCCAACTTGAATTTTCGTGGAATAAAATTCATTTGAAAATTGCTATTTCAAGAAAAAAAAATCTATGTGTATAATTTTTTATTGTATTTTTTATTTATATTATGTTTAAAATATACTCGTTATAAAAACGATAAAGTTATATTTTTGTCTTGGATTTTAAGAGTAAATTTTAGGGTTGTTTTTTCAAGCATTGAGTAACTGTTGTGCAATTTTGATTTAATTAATATTATAGACAAGATTACACTACTTTGCTTAATTTTTCTATGATTTTTGGATTGGGCCGCTTTCAAAAATCAAGTGATCACAATGGCTTCCCATTAACAGAATATGTAAAAATATGCCTCTGATACTACGTTTCCGTCTTTCAAAATACCCGGATTTTCGCCGTGGAGGACGTTGACAACCATTTATCGTCCTGTGGACTTCCGGATGCAAAGATGTCTTCTTGGTACAAGATTTTGAAAATAGAAGCTGACAAAACTTATGGCAGAAATTATTGGTGGCTATACGCACCAGGTGTGGATTGTATTGTAAGAAATTATATGGTGAAGTAAAATCTGTTATGTCATACCTATATATAATGTTTTTTTGTATGTACAGTACTCCATAAATTTAAAATATCCGTTCTGTTAAATAAATAAAATACTTTTTTTTTTAAATATAATTTAAATATATATTATTTATAATTTAAATAAATTAATTTACGTTTGCTTGTATATATATATCTAAATTACTTATTGATTTTAGAAAATATGTTAATTCGGCATCTGGTAAGGTAACTGTATATAAAAAACCATTTAAATCTTGATATGACCCTTCTTTTACGATTAGTAAAATACACTAGTTATGAATATAAAATTTAACGTAGTACGAAATAAATGTATTAAAATAAAATTAAATATATATTTATTTTATTCTCAAATAAATATTATTTAAATATACAAAATGCAAGATGCATACTTAAATTTATACGAAACTTCTAAACTTTTTAATCGTGTAAGTAATAGCTGTAGAAACTCATTATAAAAATATATTTAAAAGAAAAAAAAAATTTTTACCTTATTTGTGTTGTGTCACTTATTAAATGTATCATCAATTTATTCGGTAGAAAAAACAGCATTCAAAACAAAAAACGCACTGAATTTAACAAATAACTGCAGAATACTCATATCACATTTTTTGTTATAAACACGTTATAAAAACAAAATCACATTCACTGACAGAGATCACCGGAACAAGTCAGAAAGTAAAACTTTACGAAAACTTTGCGCTAGCTCGAAGGGGTACGATTCTGCAGGTAGAGCTTCCACGGTTGCAGCTTTTCAGGCGACCGATGGGCGCGAAAGCCTGGGCGCTACTGGGCCAGGCTTCAGCTTTGGAGGCCCGCCTACCTTTGGCGCAATCCAAGGGAAAACTGGCGCATATTTGCGCAGCTACGATAGTTTTCCTCGAAACTGAATGAATTGGACACACCGACGTTAAAATCGCGATTCCCCACTGACAGATGAAAACTTTTCAGTTTTCTTTTTTAGTATTTCATTCGATTGTTATAATAATATCGTTAAAATTAATTGACGTTGTTATTGCATTATTGATAATTTTCTAATGTGCATTTATATGTTTGTCGCAGGAGAGATTTAACTAAATTAACAAATTAAGATTTTCTTTACATGCATCTTCTTCTTCTTCGCTTGCCTAGTATCTGGCAACATCGATAACCCGTGTGCTGTCCAGCATTAGTTCCTCAGATGTGCAAATTGTTGAGCACAAGACGCAGGATTTTAGGTATGAAGTGGTCTGCAGGTCTCCACAGTCACACGATAGTGACTCTTCCTGCCAAAGCATTTCCCACCGCTCGAGGTTATTCTTTGTACTACCAACTTCAGTTCATAATTTGTTCATGGATTTCCAGGTTCACCAGTCAAGTTTCTTGACAGTTGAGAGGCCTTTCTTTGGAGTAATGAAATTCTCTAATTCGACTTGTTGCCAGAGCTGGAGTCTCTCGTTTTCAGAGCTGGATGTGAGAAGTTGTGTGGATCTCAGAAAGCTGCTTCGCGACTTCAGTCTGGGTGTTGGGGGTATCTGATTATACAAGCAGTGGAACGGTTGGTTGGTTGCCTTACGCATTTCTTCGGCGCATATGACTTTGCGTCTTATGTTTGGTGGTGCGATACAAGCCAAGGGATATAACTTTGAAATGGGTATTGGTTTGAGGCAGCTTGTGTCGACTCTGCATGCATCATTCAGGGCAGTATCCACTTGATTACAATGGGCTTATCGGGCACATACTGGTGCCGCATATTTTCCGGCTGAGAAACAAAGTACACTTTATATATTTGGCACGATACATTAACGTTACCGTCAATCAATGGAGACTCCATGTCGCCGGGATCGGCATCTGGAAGCGCATGAAACGACATAATATTAAAATGTAGGTGATAAATACTACTCGTAAAATGACTAAATTTTCATGCTTAATTAAAAATTTGTTAATTAAAATAGTAAACCGAGTTAATTTGAACATAATTTTGAAATATATAAAATGTATTCATTTGCATTAAATTTAATTATTTATATACATTTTTTAGCTGAATTTTGTAAAACGTATGTTTAGTTATTATCATCAATTAACATGGTGTTCACCAAAGTTTCATTACTTTTAATTTTATAATGAACTAGCTGACCCGGTGAACTTTGTTTCACCCGAAAGGCAATAAATTAACAGATTTTGGATTTTATTAAGTTGAATTTTTCGGTACATATGATATCATATATTTGGTCTGGTTGAATTCTATTGCAGTAATCGACGAAACTTCAGCAAGTAGTTGTCAGCATTTTGACGAATCGTCAAACGATACGCGTTATAATTCATCGAGCTTTGATTCTTGGTAGTTTCTTCACCTGAAATTAAGACAATAGATTTTTAATTTTGTATGTAAAGCTAACATCCATATTTGTAGCATAATTATAAAGGGGTGAAGATAAATGATTTTAAATCGTTTGCCGGTTATTTGTCCAATTTTCTATAAAAAACAACTTAATCTTTAAATCTGTTATTTTCCTGGTAATAAGCAGTGTAATTGGTCATTTATTGGAAACCTAAAGCAAAACCAAGCACTGAAAAATGTATGTCATGACGGAATCAAAACTATGATATTGATTATATATATATTGATTACTCACCATTCAATGGATTTTTCATTTTGATATTGAAATAATATCCATCTTCTCGTGCCAAGACATCAGTGGGTATTGCAACGTGTCATATGAACGACGTGTTTCAGATATCTGTTGTAGTTGCCCAGTATCACGACGTGTGTACCAGATGGTCGTTTATCTGCTCTGATCACGACTTTGTAGAAATCGATCAAGTTCTTCCTCCATATCGACGAAACCGCAGCAAATAGTTGTCAGCATTTCGACGAATCGTCAAACGATATGCGTTATAATTCATCAAGCTTAGATTCTTGGTAGTTTCTTTACCTGAAATTAAGACAATAGATTTTTAATTTTGTATGTAAAGCTAACATCCATATTTGTAGCATAATTATAAAGGGGTGAAGATAAATGATTTTAAATCGTTTGCCGGTTATTTGTCCAATTTTCTATAAAAAACAACTTAATCTTTAAATCTGTTATTTTCCTGGTAATAAGCAGTGTAATTCGTCATTTATTGGAAACCTAAAGCAAAACCAAGCACTGAAAAATGTATGTCATGACGGAATCAAAACTATGATATTGATTATATATATATTGATTACTCACCATTCAATGGATTTTTCATTTTGATATTGAAATAATATCCATCTTCTCCTTGCCAAAACATCAGTGGGTATTGCAAAGTGTCATATGAACGACGTGTTTCAGATATCTGTTGTAGTTGCCCAGTATCACGACGTGTGTACCAGATAGTCGTTTATCCGCTCTGATCACGACTTTGTAGACCTCGATCAAGTTCTTTTTCCATATTGTCATTGAAGTATATTTGTACAAATTTATGCTGTGCATCTTCGAGAGGTTGGAATGATCCGATTCGATGGTGAATCTGTCCTTGTATCTACAGAATCAAAAGCAAAGACAATATTACTGATTTATAAAGACTTTTTTTTAAGAATTAGCAAACATAATTCAAAGCAATAAGTGTAGTATGTTATTCTGTTAATTAGATTGTGTGAGGGTACAAAAGAAAAAAAAAATACCTTGAATGTCGGATTAAATCCTTGACCATTCTAGAGTTCGTGCAAACGGATCGCTTTGGCAGATCGTAAAGAGACTTGTCAATGTTGTCGCTGGAGGTGTCTCAGCACGTTGAACAACATTTGAAGCCGTGAAATATACCCAATGACCATTCTCCAGATGCACCGCCAAATGCACAACAGCAGTATGAAGTTCGTGATAAGGGATTGCGAATATACGCCAAATTGCTTTGTACCAAACTTGAAAGCGCGCAATTTCATCGTTGGTATTCGAGGTTAGGATGCCAAAAACCACCAAATCACTGCCTTACATTCGTAATGTTTCAATCCCAAGTTTCATGATGGCTTTTTCGTGAAAGATTCGATCGTTTTGGTCGCAAATATCGGCACAATAAGCTAACAGAAACTCAAAAGTTCTTGAAACAAAACGTCAACCGATAGACTTCAAAATATCTATGTAACCATAGACAATAATAATATCAGTAGTCAAATTCCTTGCCTTTTGTTATAACATTTTTTACAAATAAAAGATTAAACTGATATTTTAACTCATATTTATTTTTACTTAAATATACATATACTATATATAAAATTATTTTTTCAACGCGTCAATCCAAGCACAAAAATAACGGCAGAAGCGGGATGCGAACCACGGACCTTGGAAACAAACTATGCCCAGGTATTCATACCGCTCGGCGAACTGCGCCATTGCCCCGCCTAGACTGACTTGACCTTGAGACAATATCAAGAAGGTAAAAATTATCCATCAGTAACACAGGTAAATGATTGGTTATAAAGTCCGAGTCGGAACTATAAGTAGTCGTTTCTCATCCATTCAGTCTATAGTTTGGTTCGAGACCCGAGTGGTACTTACTAAAATAAATAGACTGCCGGAAAGTAATAATATTAAGCTTGTGAATAAATGAAGACTGATAGAATAATAATAAAAATATACATACTTTGAATATATACTATAGCGACATCTATCGTACGATGATAACAATGATATAAATACTAGTTTCAACGCAAGTCAGTCTAGGCGGGGCAATGGCGCAGTTCGCCGAGCGGTATGAATACCTGGGCATAGTTGGTTTCCAAGGTCCGCGGTTCGCATCCCGCTTCTGCCGTTATTTTTGTGCTTGGATTGACGCGTTGAAAAAAGAATTTTATGTATAGTATATGTATATTTAAGTAATAATAATATTGTAATATAGTCAATGATCTAAAAAAGTAGATTAGAATATTGAAATAATAAAATAATATTCTAATAAAAATTAAAAAATTAATAACATATTTATTTTGTTTTTGACTTTTTTTTCCTGTCTTTTGTTTTTTTTTTGTTTCAAAATATTCCGTACCTTACGTAGGTACCTACTTACAATACCTACTTTTGCGTCATTTTTAGTTATGGCGTTGGCTATTGCAACACTTTCTTCAACTGACATCTGTCAATGACAATAGTCTTGTATGAAAACATGTTTACGTAAATGTTCAATTATTTTTCTTAATCAAATCAATTTTGAGTATACCATGGACGTTTTTGGGTTCTAAGCTACCTTTCCACCAATTTTCAGCCAAGTCGGTTAGGCCGTTCTTGAGTTATAAAAACAAATATAACCCAACTTTCTTTTATATATATAGATATAACTTAAATGTTGATTTTTCTAAAATACACACATATTTTTCTTTCGCTAATTTTATTCTAACAACTCACTTTGAGATAAATTTTATATAATAAATAAAAAGCATATTTTTTTAATATGGATGACAATGAGCAATGTTTAATCACACTACTCTCCAGCCTAACTCTTCAAAAAAATATTTTTACACGTCGCTACGCATATACACGTTGTACTCGTTACTGATGAAGCATTCATTGAGGATAAAACTGCAGTCTTCCAGCAAGTTGTTAAGCAGTGAAAATTATATTAAATTTTTAACATAGGGTATCAATTAGAATTAAACATACAATATATTTGGAGTAACTCCAGGAACCAGAACTGACATGGGAAGTGGAGAAAACCATGCCAGCTAAGAGAACTTTATAGCGAGACTCAATTTTATTAATTTATTTCTTTCAGAAACATTACAAATTTTATTTAATACGATCCTGAAATAAGATAATACAAGAGAAACCATTTATAAATATAGATATGTATGATTATTTACAACAATTATTAAAATGTCCCACAGCTCGCTAAATAGAGGACTCCACGCACTTACTTTGATAAATAAATAGATTCGTGTAGCTCATGTCAAAACTGGGTTTTTCTCAAGTGGAATACATTAATATTCGAAGCGATATGGTTGAAAAGTCTGATCACTCTCCCAAAAGGCATAGTCTCTGGCAGGCTAACCCACGTGAGACGTGACTTAAGGTAAAGGAGTTGACATAAAAAGGATAGAAGGAAATGGCAATGATGACTATTTTATTTTTATTTTATGCGTAATTTATCATGCATTATAAGTACAAGAGTTGATTAAAAAATAACATCTTAAGTCGGTTATTTTGTCTTTTATTAGTCCGTGTTCACGGAAGCAATGAACCGAAATAATCTGTTGATGAGATTTCACCGCATTTATTACGCCCCCTAACAACAAATGTTTCAGGCTCGTATCTGATACATTATCTCCGAAACATTGGCGAAATGAAAGCCCATCCAAAGAAAGCAGATCGTATCCCAGATGTTCACCCGACCGCCTCTCACAGATGTTCGCAAACTCCCCCCTAAGATCCGAATACGATTCCCTTATATATGCGAGCTTTTTTATGGAAGCTTTTGCTGGAAAACACAGCTAGACGGTGATCGTAGTACATCAATTACCAATGACTTAATACTGAACCTTGAAAAGATAACTTTGCTCTCTATAATGGTTTTAATGCCTTATGGTTTTTATAAATTGAATAAATTAACCACTGATTAAGCAAAGAAAAAAAGCTTATTGAACGCGTTATAATTAAAAAAGAAACTGATCAGAAATTGATTTTAATTTTGATACTTTATTTGGTCGCCTTATTTTCGCCCTTTTGTTATGGCTTGGTGGAATACAAATTATACTGTCAATACGGCATGAATTTTTCGAACCTTTTTTTTTGCTTACAACTAGTATTTGAAGCATAAATGTACTTATCTGACCTATTTTAATATAACACATTGGTTCTTCTATCCTTTAGCTATCAGATGATGCATAAAAATCTGTTATATTTAACAAACGTTTATTATGTAACTCCATAAATGTGGTGACATTGACACAGTGGTTTACAGAAAAGTCCCTCCTGTGAAGAAACCTAACGATATTTATTTACATGCTTTACAGATTCCTATAAAGAATACATGTAGGTTGATAAAAGGAATGACTGCAGTTTGAAGTTCCTACCGTAGATGTCACAATGAGTACTGAAAGTAGCAAAACTTTATATCCCATCAACCGATGTCAACAGTCGGGGAATCTTTGACGGCATATATCGACAACCGATGCGAAAGGGTTAAAAAATTATGAATATCTTTGTGAAGTGCTTTACGTATCTTTATACAAAAAAAGTATAGCCAAACATTACATGAATATACATAAACTACTAAGAAAAGTCTATAAAATTCCGTACGACTTGTAATCATCTCATCAAAATCCAATGCAGCTGTGTAATATGATTTTTATTCAGATACCTACATAGAATACTGTGAGTGCAATGTTTTGATCTTGTGAAAATTGACAGGGTATAAGAGTGGAAAACTCAGCCTTCCAAACTATAGTTGGACATGAAAAGAATGTATATCTGGCTAGGATATTGAATCATATGACGCAAGAGAGCATAAACTACAACCCCTTTTCTTTCAGTTTTTAGGCTTACGTCATCCTGAAAGGCTGTCAGGAACTTTGTAGATAATGTACTTTGTGGAATTCCGGTAAACGGAGTTGAGAAATGGGATGAGGTGAGGAATATGCCGGTTTACAGAGATTTATCGTTCCAGTTAGGAAAGCAGACATTTAAGTAATAATGCCGAAAAAATTAAAAGCATGTAAAAAACTTATACCGGAATAGAACTCGGTACAGTAAGTATAACTGTCGATCGCTTGAAACATTCTGTCGAACAACTCTTTAGTGTTCGCAAAAGCTCCCTTAGATCCAAATGCGATTCCGCATTTATGGGTGCTTTCGTTAATTGCCCCCACACAGCTGATCTTATATCCCAGATACATGGCATACGGGTTCCCGCCTTATGCTTAACGCCCCATCTGCTGTGAGCTATCATCTGTCAGTAGATGGCAGATGCTTTTCCACTTGCTGCTATCTTTGATCGAGAGCTTTTAAAAAATCTATATCAAAGCTCCTTTGATATATGTGTTTAATTTTAGTCTGTACAAAAGAGTTATTTAGAGATTGAATATTTATATTTTTGTACGTATTTTTCGTTATCTATTTCTGTATTAAATGTCCAAGCATTCAGATTATTTGCTCTAGAAAAATAAAGGTTGACCTGTGACATTAATTAACTCTATAATATGCTAATGAGTCTTATCTTAGGTGCTGTATTCTCATATATTCGTGATTAACCTGTAAATCATTAACATCCTCTTCTCTACGGGAGAAACAACTTCACGTCGCCGGGATAGTTATCGGATCGCGTGGTGGAAGTACAAGGAGCAGATTAACGACTACAGACATTTTTCGAAGCTCATTGACATATATTTTTGATAGAGACTTTGCTGCCCCGATCGATCGTAACATGGCGTTACTTTCGCCTCGATCGCTTGGGACTTAACTCACGACTGCCAGAAAACTGTGAAATCCAGCGCCGCCAAGAAAATCAAGGCAAAAAAGCAAATTAAAGATGACAGTTGTACCGACATGAAATGAAGCAACTGTCATAACAAATAAAATAGCGTATGCAAACGCCATGTAATTTTATATAATTAAAAAATAACATTACAAGATTTACATGTCAGACGAGCGAACAAAAATAAGAGACAATATATCGTTTTTCAAGGCTTTTAGGCATCAGGCTAAAAGATCTATCTCACGCTGATATCATCATTGTATCTATTCAATTATTTTTAAGTAATAACGTAATAAACTTAAATATAATTGCAACTTTCTGCTATCTGGTTTGACTATAGTTTTTGAGTTAAATGTACAATGTAAGACAAATATTAAATATTTTTAGTAAAACTAATTCTTTACAAAAAATATTTGTGTTTGCAATTAATTTTATATTAACCGACTGAATGTGACTGCGGCGTGGAGAAGACCCTGTCACACCTTCTGGAGTGTGCGCTGTTCCCGAATAGCTGCACCCAGGAAGACCTGATGATGGCCAGAAGTAACGCCATTGACGTCGCCCACTTCTGGGCAGACAGGATCTGACCCTTTTGTTTCTGACACGATTATATATATATATGAGATTATAGAAATTTCGCACTTCACTGCTCTGGTATCAATAGTTAAATTCTCCAATTATTGTAATAAATTCATTTTATAAAAATGGATGGCTTATAACTTTAAGCCATATCATAAATAATGTAAAAAAATGTTTAAAATATAACATAAGATTAAAAAAATTAACGTGAATATATTTGTTCCTATACAGAACAAATTATAATATTTAAGTAATAATATTTCTTAGATACTGCGCAAAACGCTGTCTTTTAGCGTATAACGTAATTTCATTTTAAACTCTCATATGTCTACGTTACACGTTGAAATTATCTGCTACTGAAGTAATTACAAAGTACGTAATTTTTAATAAAAGTGTAAGTATTAGTAAGGAAAGCGGAAATTTAATAATACTCGTACCTTAAATTAAAACGAGCCTTGCCTTGGTTAAAGTGCGAATTTGTATCATACCTGGCAAAACCTATATGAAAGGTGAAAGTTAACCGAAATACGTAAATCCGCCCTGATTTTCATGAAAGGCTGCTAGTATAGCCTTTAAAACACCTAGGGGGCTTCACACACTTTGTTTGGTCTAGACGAAACATTTTCACTTGTGCGCTAAGGTGAGTTTTCGCATTGACAATATATTACCTATGTAAAGCCTGTCGAATTACGGGTATTTCGGGTTGTTCTTTAGGGTTATTTATTGTTACACGTTTATATTTTAAAATACAATAATATATTGTATGTTATTTATATTTCAAAATTAAACAGATAAATACTTGATACATTTTTTAATATGGATCACACCGAGGACTGTATAATTACTAGCCGAAAAACTGCTATATATTTATATTATTATAAATATGAACCTTAATTGTGGATGAAATAGCAATCTTTCAACAGTAATTACATAAAGCTTAATATGATCCATATTTAAGCAAGATATGAAATATGTATCAATGGAAAACATGAAGAGTAGTTTTTTTCTATTATATTTATTTATTTATATGTAATAAACATACGTTTATAATCTATTCCGAATTGTGATTAAGTAAATTTTTACTATTGTATCATTCAATTAAAACAATATGTTCTTAATACAATATAAAAATATCTTTAACATACATACTTTAATATTGACTTACTAATAAAGTAAATTATAATTTTAAAATTAATTTTAGTTAGAAAAATAATAAGAATAACCAATTCCCAGTTACTTTACAATGTAATTTTGAAATTAAAAAATTAAATTTATTTTTATATAATGACTGAAGAAAAAACACATACCCATTCATTTTATCTTGTCCTTTTTCAATTGTTCTACCTGCACAAACATGCAAGCTGTAAATATATGTGTAAGAACTAATTAATTTTCCATACCTATATAAGCCACTGCCTGTTTTTATTTTATCATTATCTATATATTTATTTTTGGGGGAAATCCAAAGTGCAGATACAAGCGAAATATGATAAAGTATTTACCGAATCGGTAATTAAATTTGTACAGATTTGCACAATTTATTAGATTGGTATTTCTAAATAGCTTTTGTGCATGTGATTGGTTTGTATGAAATGAAATGTAGTGTATTTGTAGTATGTGGAATATTGAATGTACTAAATCCAGTTAGAATACTGAAGCTGTTTATCAATTGATAGGTTTTATGCAGAATAGAATCACATCAAATCAAATTTGTCTGAAAGTGAAGTTAAATACTATTACTATTTGATAAAATAAAATAGTGTGCACTGAAATCGTCCTATCTAAGTTAGTTATTTAATTGCGTGGTTTCATGATGAGGAGCAGATTAACAACACAAAGACTTTTTGTTTGAAGCAATATATCGATAATTTTACAAACTTCCGGTCCAGGCGGAATACCATGCCAGGCCGGCCATAATATGACCTTCTGACGGTCGACACACGACTGACTGCCCCGGGAGCCACGCTCGGTGACACATAGCGCCGTAAGTGGCGACCTATATAACCGCGACGAACAGAAATAAGAGACGAAAGATTGTATATTGAGGTTTTCGGTACAAGTCAGCAAGAGCTATATCATGCTGATGTCAGTACAATAGTATTCATAAACTAATTTATATAATTCTTAAATAATTGAATTTCGAATTATTAAAAATATTTTTTTTAGCAATCCACATTTATCTGTGTAAAATAAATTAATAGTTTTCTTGTTTATTTAATATCTTACAGTTAATATTTATGTGTAAATTCATTATTTAAAAAATAAAATTATGCAGGCTTACTAAAGTTTACAGTAAAGGTAACTCACGTTTAAGGTAATCAATCACATACCAGTACAGTTAAGTTACCTTTGTGAATTGTATTATGTTAACAGTTTAATCACTTTTTTTATCTTTTTAAGTTGGAATAAAGTTAATAATATGATTTGTATTACTGCAAGTAATTATTTATTCATAATATTTTTTTTATAAATATATTGTTATCTTTCTTTCTTCTAATCTTTAATTACAATGATAAGGTTATTATTAGGAATCTTAGCTCTTGGGTTGAATATTTCGACATCTATTGTAGGAGTCATCTTCAGGATGATTCATTCACAAATCATCAACATTGATGACTTCAAAAGCCACAATTCCAAATCTGGCAGTGAAAATCTACGAATTTATTAAGACAATTATTAACCACTTCATCGCCACATGTTTGTAGACAAATAAAAACACTATTTTTACTAATGGCTAAATTTTTTAAATATTTTTTCCTTACATTACTGGTGAGTTGCAATCGATTGAACTAAAGTTTTCACAAAAATCAAGTACTCGATAATTTAACCGCCTTAACTGCAGGTATATTTCCAAGATATTTACATAACTGTCTCCCTACATCGTATGTACCTCTAACGCATCACGTTTTTTGTAAATATTTAAGATACTATATAATTAATAATTGTTTTCGATTAAAAAAAAAAAATATTCAGTGCCAGCCTTTAACACCAGTTCATGAATATTTCCCAAATTATCGAAAAATATTGATCCTTTTTGATTTGTTAATATTTAAAAATATTCAAAGATTTCGTTGTGAGAAAATCGTAATTTATTTTGAAATACGTCTTTCGAATATTGCGAAGCGCCCACGGGTGAGCTTACGGCGATCGTCGGGTTAACAAATTATTAAAAAAAACAACTGACCAGTAGCAAGGTGATATCTTCTTTGAGCATTCAAATGATTGAAAATAGATTAATATAAGGTATGGTTAATTAAAACTGGATGTGGAAGGCGGAGAATTAAAGAGGATGCAGTCTCATAAGGGAAGTTGAAGATGATGAACTAATAGGAAAATAAATCGGTAGTATCGATATCAATGATAAAATGGACCAAATTTGAAAGTTAAATAACATAACAATACTTTTTAGTCACCCCAATTCTGAAACACGAGAGAGGTGAGACAGGTACACGCCATATGAGAAGGGTGTATATAGGGGTTGGGATGGAACAAGGCATCAAAAAGAACAAGTGAAAATGAAAATAAACAAACGTTACCTATGGCTGGGCGAGGGTTCGGGGTGAGAAAAAGCTACCCGAATGTATGCGAAAAGATCACGCGGGAGTAGGTTGAATTCGCAATAGTTTTGAAGGGAAATTTGCATGAGAATAGGCCTATTTTGCCCTAAAGAAACATTTTTCAAATTTGCCTTCATAGACAGATACGGTGGTGTGAGTTTTTTTTTATAGACAGTATCCTCGGAAGTTGCCCACTTAAATTCTTTGATATTTATCAATTGTCAACTAACTATCGTCTCTTGTATTAAAATGTGTTTTTTTATGATTTTATTTATGAGCATTTTGATCTGAGGGTTGTGTTTTAATAAACGGATCATACATGTTAATTTACTTCAAGCTTTCAGGACCATTAGAAGAACTTCGATTATTAACGCAGTGTCAAATGCTTAAACTATTTATTTATTTGGTTTTAATGTCAGAATCGGTAAAACAAAAAAATGTACGTAAATTAAAAAAAAAATCTACAAACAGTAAAATTTAAAATATTGCCTTTATTTGTTCCAAAGCTTGTAATACATGTTTTTTTTAAGTAAACGCATACAGGAGAATACCAACATATGGTGATAGTATTTCTGAAGTCTCATCTGTGGAATTATTTGACACTTACCATGCTGTATATGGCTAAACTCTGCATGTGGATTGTTGATCTACCAACGTCATAGACTACAGCTCGAGATTCACGCATCATCCTTATTATTACAAGAATTTACTATGAATGGGTGGTCTTCACGGGACGACTTTTGTCTACCACCAATTTTGATTAATATTCTATGACTGGCATTTTACGGGTGAGGGATCAAATACACTCCAACCGGGGACATTTTAAAGATCAGAAGTCGATTACATTTTTTTTTAATCTCCGTCGGGAATTGAACCCACGACCTTTGGCTTGCACAGCAAACGTTTTGAACATTGAGCTATACCTGCTGGCGATGTTTGAATATCAATATTTCCGTATTTTGAAGTGTCTTCCCACACAGGCAACGCTCTACAGAGTGTTGTCAGTATTAAATATAATTTTTAGTCGTAATGTATTGGTCCACTCTCTCGAAGAACGAAGAGGTTCCTGACAAAGTTGAACCATCGTTACCCAATATTCTACCCAGTTATTTGCTCTCGAAGCCCATTACAACATGGCTGCTTAAGGTCTTGTTAATATGGCAAGATTTACAACCATTAAAAAGATTCTCGACGGTACAGACGCTGAAAGTATGGCACTTTCTTTTGATCGAGTATAGCTGATAAGGTGAGTCCCAGATATTACGCATGGAATTTTAGGAAGCTATAGCGTTTCCAAGGTGAGAAACAAGCTTCTTCTGCAGGATATCAATTTCAGTGACTTGTACGTAGAGATATCTTAAATTCTTAACACTTTCAATTTCTTCTTACCCATGCTGTAAAGTGCGCGATCTAGATTACGAAAAGTGCTATTTCACAGCACTTGGTATTCTTCACTACATATAGTTTTGAGATATATTCAACAATTTATGTACTGAGGTAATGATTGAAATCTTGATGTGAAAATAAGGTGTATAACTCAAATAAGTACATTAAAAATAATCTCTTACAATAATAAATGAATACCTCATACTGAGTTTAATAGCGCATTAAGAAGGTTGTTAGCATAAAATCAGTTTCGAATTTTCTTCTTGCGTATAAAATCTTCAACGAAATGTTATACGGCACGGTAATAATTTAGTGGGTATAAAAAGTTATTTTTTATCGCGATTTTAAAGAAGGGATTAGTTTTTTTTATTATTTCCTCCCACGATGCGATTAACGACAAAATTTTATGACCGATGCTCTAAATCTATTCGATGGGCCTGGAGGCTCTCTTTTTCTCTCTCTTGATGTACTGTCATAAAAAATATAGTCACGTGTGGCATACAAAATTTCACGTCCCGCGCCAAAGTATGAAATGAAAAAGCAAAATGTACGTCCATTGAATCGGTTTCTACTATAAAAAATATTTTTTTTCAGTATTATTTTCACGATTTTTGTTCACGACTCTACGTTTTTATGAAATATTAAATTTTAAAAGGAAAATTAAATATTCAATATTAAAATTTATGAATAAAAAACATTTAAAAATAACACATCATAAAATTGAAACCTCGCGTTTATTATTACAAAATTTGTGTTTTTACATTTAAAGAAAATATTTATTTTATTTACAAAAAATCAAACATCTTTATTGAACAACAACATTTTATTTTCTTCAATTACCTAAGTTTTACGTTAACAATATTAATATTTTAATTTTTATTTTTACAGCTGGTAATCACCAAGTGTTTTCTAAAACGGAATTTGTTTATTTTTTTAGGTAGACCAATGGAAAACAGCTGCTTATTACTAAAACAATGAGTTTCTCAGCATAATCAAGGAAGATAGGCAATTAGTTAGAAACATCTCAGAGAGGCTAGCCCGATGGATCGGTCACATCATGCGCCACGATGGTCTTCTTCACGACATTGTGGAAGGGATGGTTGAGGGTAGAAACTGCAAAGGGTGCCCTAGACGGAAGTATTTGCAGCAACTATTCGAAGACACGAATTGTAGCTCTTATGCTGAGCTAAAGAGGATTCCAAAGGATCGAGAAGAGTGAAGATCGAGATGCAAGATTTTGTTGCTGCAAACCAATCCACCGGATCGATACTACGAAGAAGATTAACAAAAAACTCACCTACCTGTACAGTTAGAACAGCCTTTAGTCAATTGACTGATTTACCACTCAAAACTTAAGGTTTTTCTACTTTGCAGCCATGATGAAGCCTTTAGGATATTATTTTTCAAAAAATTACATCCTCCTCTCTAAGTTCGTTATTGAATTACGTGGTAGCAGGATGAGGAGCAGATTAAAAACACAAAGACTTTTTCTGAAGCACATTGACATATATATTTCGATAACTTTACAAGCTTCTGACCCGGACCTAGTCACAGCATTCAGGCTGGCCCAACCACAATAAGACCTCGCTGCTGTCGGCACACAACTGACACCGGGCGCCGTGGTAGTTGACACGCCGCAAGTGGTGATCTTAATCCTTCTAACGGCATTACAAAATGACAACGCATACGTGTCCGATGAGCGAACGAAAATAAGAGACGAAATATTGTATATCAAGGTTTTCGGTACCAGTCAGCAAGGGCTATATCATGCTGATGTGAACTATAAGAAGTGTTCAAATTATACCGATATGCAAAAAGAGCAATATGATCTGCTTGTAAGATTTTTTTTTCACTACCAACGCGCTTGAATGAAATCTTCAAATGAAAGCTTTATCAGTTCCAATGTGCACAAACGTACTGACGTGTTAATGAATATTTAATACTTAAAAAGAGTTCATTAGAAGGTGGTTGACTAGAGTGTAGGAGTATGGATAATGGGTGGAGTACATGTAAAAAAATATCATGCTGATGTCAAAATGTTTAGTCAAGTCAATTTGTTTGATTATCATCATAAATCGAATGGTTTCTATTTTTCGTGTTAGTTTCATTACTGTCATATTTCAGGCTTGGAATTTTCAAATGGTTCGAAAGTACCAATCTAATGGCTTTATAAGAAACATTAAGAGAAGAACTTTTAAGTGGCGAGAAAAGCGTTTGCAATAAATTGATTCCCTCAACAATTGAAAAGTTTCAGTTTCAAGTGCCATTCGAAACGTACGCTTTCAGTCGTTGTTGATACATTTTTTAAATGTATCGCATCTTCGTGTTTGCTTGTCAATGTTTGCCATAAAATTCAGATATCCAAAAAAGGTGTTTTATAAAAAATAACTCAAGCTACTCCATTTTTATTTTTATTATGTAAACACATACAGAAGAATTTCAATAGATGGTGATAGTAATTCTGGAGTCGCATGTGTGGAATTCTATGCCTCTTACCATAGTGCATATGGCTAAGAGCTGCAAATGGAGTGTTGACCCACCAATATCTTAGACTACAGCCCAAGATTCACACATCATCCTTATTATTACAGAAGCTTACTATGAATGGGTGGTCTTCATGGGACGACTTTCGTCTACCATCCATTTAAATTAATTGGCTATGACTGGCATTTTAAGGGTGAGGGTATAAATTCACACCAACCGGGGGGTATTATGGAGCTAGAAATCGATTAAAAAGCATTTTTTTATTCTCCGTCGGGGATCGAATCCACGACCTTTGGCTTGCAAAGCAAACACATTGACCATTGAGCTGTTCCCGCCGGCAAATACAGTGATAAAAAAGTCTTATCTAAGAATCATATGATTTTTGCCAATTTTATGAATGTATAATAAGAGTGGTAGTTCAACGTAAAAATAATCCTATAGGCGGTGTTTTACATGACTTGTGTCTTTCATCAACTTTCAGATTATTTGATACTGGCCCATTCGGTACTTGGCAGCGCCTCAATTTAACCATCAGCACACTGCGAGAAACATGCGGTAACTTATCCAAGTTTTGGCCGTGTTCACTGATACTTAACTCTTATAATCTGCTATTGTCATTGACAGCTATGTTGGATAATAAAATCCTCTCTAAGTTAGTTATTGAATTGCGTGGTGGCAGGATGAGGAGCAGAATATCAACACAAAGACTTTGTCTCAAGAATATTGATATATATTTTCGATAAAGACTTGGTTTACCCGATCGACCGAAATATGGCGTTACTTTCGTTTCGGTTCATCAGGACTTCACTCACGACACGATAGTCTGTCGCCTAGCGCCGCAAGTGGCGATCTGCGTAACTAGTCCTCCTAACGGCATTACAAAATGACGACAAAACATGTACGGAAAACGAACAGAAATAAGAGACGAAAGATTGTATATCGAGGTTTTAGGTACCAGTCAGCAAGGGCTATATTATGCTGATATCAAAACCTTATAACAAAAGTTTTTTATATTTACAGGTATGTAAATACGTCCCCATTCTTCTACACGGGTGTCAATCATAATACATTCCGTTAAGGCAAATCTGAATCTGCTAAGGACATATTATAAAGTTGCCGCAAGACTACATAAACTACAGGAGCCTTTTCTACAAGGCTCCGGTTTCTTGCTTTTGTCTAGAAATATTCATATAATTTTCAATGCAAAGCTGTAGAAGGCAGAGCTGACATGGAATAAGGCGAAGACTATGACGGTGTACAGAGGTTTATGACAGCAGTTCGTGAATGTCAAATGCTTAGTTAAAAGAGTGAACATGGTAATTGTTATAATGTTTATAGATATTTATATCCGGCCCTGAAAATGAGAGACTCCTACTCTGGCAACAAATCGCACCAGAGGATTTCATTACTCCAAAGGAAGGCCTCCCAACTGGCAAGAGCCTTGACTGGCCGACCTGGAAATCCCTAAACAGATTAAGAACCGGAGTTGGTAGAACAAAGGACAACCTCGAGCGGTGGGGAATGCTTCGACAGGGAGAGACACTATTGTGCGACTGTGGAGACCTGCAGACCACCTCACACCTACGATGCTGCTCCATGTGCCCAACAAGTTGCACATCTCAGGAACTAATGCTGGGCAACACACGAGCTATCGATGTTGCCAGATATTGGGAAAAAATAATTTGACGTCGCTGACACGAAGAAGAAGATTTGTAAATTTTGTTAGCTTGTTTGTATTTGAAGCAGTTTTATTTGCGCATTTATGAATTATGCAGCCTTGAACTCTCATGAATCTCCATGAATACCAATGACTTCCACTTTTACAGGAACACACCTGATCTTACGAGTATCTGACTGAATGATTAGCATCGCAATCGACATGGCGCCCTGACGCTGATCAATATTCAGACCACGGAGGGCTTTACACGGACGTGGAGATGACTTGTTTCCAAACTGTCTGCCATATCTGGCATAAATTAATCACTAGTATAATACATTTACTACAACATATGCTACCGGAACTTTACCTGTCTCGCTCCTGTATCAGCAGATTAATTACAACATAAAAATTTTTGCATAACTTATTGTGTAAATAGTAATTTGTGTGGAAACAAATGAAAAAAAGAAATGAATGAGTGATTAAAAAAACTAACTGAAGTCTAAACGTGTTCAAGAGCGGCTCGACGAACGTCTAATGGTCAATTCAGGTAAAGAGAAAGAAGCATTTGCGGCGAACGGCGGGAATAAAAGGGGGTGTAAATGCTATCAATTATCTGCACTATTAAGTAAGCCAGTGGTGGGAGGCATGTTACCAGCTAGCCAATAACAACATCTATACTTGCTCGGTTAGGTATCCAATCCTGAAGTATAGACATTTGTCCCGTTTATTTGGTGTGAGCTTGAAGGAACAATATCAAGTCGATGTCACATAAGATAATGATGAAAGTATCTCATCATTACATTGCCTTTTAACGTATAACTTCGAAGAATTAAACCTCCTTGATTTCACGATTTTGATTATAGTAAGATATTAATAAGTCTAATCGGAGCATAGTGATAAAAATCCCTTAAAAAAGGTCAGAATCTCAGTCATTTGCTAAAACTATATAAAATATAGATTCTCTCACGGAAAATACGAGACAAATTGAAAAAAAAAGTGTTTTTAGTATCTACATAATTTGTATATCTGATAGATAGATAAAGACAGTTTTTTTCGAATTGCATCGAAAAATGACCGTATTTCTAGCGAAAAGACCTGAAAGTCTTAAAAAATAAGCTATGAGATCTGAATGTAGGCGTCTTTATGGTATATGATAAAATATGTGATTTTTATTGCTTTTTAACGACACAAAAATAAGCTTTCAAACAAATATTTTCCCATCATTAAAACTACTGAAATTCATGAAATGTGCGATTTTTTAATATTTTAGTTTATTGAAAACTTATATTAGAACCTTTTAAAATATTTACAAACTTTTTGAAGGTTACATTCGCTACCTCGTTGGGTGACCCCTAAAAGTATTATCACCTTAGAAATATAAATATCAATGCAAAGTAATCTTTAAAAATATATAATATTTTTTGAAAGCTACGTGCTTTGAATTGAATAAAGCTGTTTATTTTAAAAATAAACCTAAACGCAATGCTGGGAACTAAATGAGCAAACATTTGTATAAACTTATTTTATGACAGTATTTATTTTTCCTTTTTTGTGAATGTATTAACCTTCAAGTGAACTGGCGTCTCTTAAATCCTTCCATAGTTATTTACACTTTATATATTTGACACTGTACTTTGATATTACCGTTAATCAATGGTGACTTACCGGGATCGGCATCTGGATGAGTCGCAAGTCAACAACACAAATAACTTTTTGAGATGCACATTAGCGTTTATTTTAGATAAAAGCCTTTTGACTTCGGTATTCTGCCCGGGCCCAAACAATGAATGATCTGTAGCTGATGGATCTCCCATCTTTCAGAGCAAAAGTCCGTAAGCTTGCATAGTCTGCGGCTGTACCAGAGAAATATTTAGGTGTTCATTAATCAGAGATTTTCTTAAGGAGATAAGGGATGATCAGCCCGACGCTTTTTAGGCCTGGATCATTTTTTGTCTTTAAAGAATGCCTTGACCCAACTGAGGGTATACATATATTGGATTTATTGGATCTAATGTTTTTTTTTTAATTAATCTCCATTGGAGTTTGAACCGACAGCGTCTAAATACATTAACTTGATAATAGATTTTTTTTGATATATTTTCAATATTTATTTAAAGCATGATAGATAATTGATGATCAGAAATTGATACATACATACAAATGTACGCATGCAATTTACGCTATCTGAAATAATACGTGTCAATACTACAAATAAGTACTTATTTTTTAAGTAAGTTGGAAGTAATTGGCAGAGTGGTGCTAGCACGTATATAGTATAGAACAAAAGTGCCAAGTATGTTGTTCGAATCCCATCGTCTGCTGTTTCTTTTTCTCCGATATTGATGAGATTTTTTTTATTTTATAGATGCCACAAAAAATTAAAAAAACTACATAGATTTATTTTAATTATATGTTTTCATGTAAAGCATAAATCTTTATAAAAACAAAATAGTCACCATTTTCAATTAATTAATAATATTTATATTTTTAATTTTTTTTTGTTTTTAATGACATAATTGATGATAACAACAATTGTTCGGCAATACGATTATTTGCGGTGGTTTTTAAGTATGCATTTATGCTGTATTTAAATACGATTCTATAGTTATAACTTTCTAAGAGAAGGTTATTTCTTCTTTACATTAAGATTCAGGGAAATTGTCATATAATTGTTTAATTTGAAATCGATCTTCATTCTACTTTTAATCTAAATTTTATAGACGACAAAAGGTACACAACGTAGTGGTTTTGCCTCGAACAAAGATACACGACTCTGCACGTGTGGCGTGGTATAAAAATCCAACACTAGTTTCGAGCTTTCCGGAGAACATTACACCTAGACCACGAAGCCTTTGGCCTGGACCGGCAGTAAAGCATTTCGCCGGGCCAAAGCAACTGGATCGCATACCAAGTAACCGTCTACGCGTGTTACCGTCTACGAGACTACGCTGTAGCAAGAGCGGCTACGTTACTGCGAGGGCAGTACTAACAGCTTGCGATCAAACTAACATAAAACGAAAAATCATCAAATTCGGCTTTTAAATATTGACTAATTTGTTAGTTTTGTATCTAATAAAATGACTAGCTTAAAGAGCGTTATTTAACGGCAATAAAACATTGTTGGCACGGTCCTCGTTACATTTTCGAAAATGAGTAATATTGGGTGCGAACCAAAACTTGAAAAGGTCATTGTACGATTATGTTGCTAAAAATATATCACTGATTGTCTTGAGCTAATCCTTAGAACTAAATAGTTCAGGCCTCAGGGCGTCGAGTTAATTACCCGAACTCTTTAAAAAACCGCCGTTTCTTCAAGTCCTCGGGCCTCAAACCTTATATGTACACTTTTGGTGTAGAGATGTATGGAGATGAGGCACGGACAGTGCTAAGGGTTAATACAGTGGTGGTAATTTGTGGGGACCGTATGTTTCAGATATTTGAATGTTTATTAAAGACAATAATTTTAAACTGAATGCTGAAGAATTCTCTAAAGGTACTTTTACACTGTGATGTTTCAAAATACAAGTGAATACGACAAAGATTGCGTACGTTTTAAAATGTCTTGAAATAAAAAATGTATATGATTATGCGTGAAATGTGAAAACTTGGTTTTTCATCGAGGCCGAAAGGCTGGTTTCGTTTTGTTTTTACGGCCTACGAAACAACACCATAAACCTGTATATAACCTCCATTGATTTACGTACTTGAACCGTTAAATATTTTATAAACAATGTGGAACTCGGCACTTTTGTGTTAACGTTAAATTTAAACAGATGTTTCTAGCGTTGAATAATAAATAACGCTGTTTTTGAGCTCAGGAGGCCGCTTGAAACTATTCATTAAATGAATTTGGTAACAATATTTTCGGTTAAGCAGCCCTTTAGAACAATATGATCCTGGTTTCGGGAGCGTCCGGATTATCATCCGATGTTTATCATATATTTCCTCCGTATATTTTTATTTCACTATATTCACTCCATATTTGTAGCATTTGGACAACAAAATTGTCATTTCACAGTTCAGTAAGCTCAGATTGTGTATGCCTCATCCCAGAACACATGTATACTCGGAGGTCCAAAGTGAAGAATAAATGGTTTTCGAGAGTCTGCAAGGCAAGAGCCGGCGAACTTGTATAGACTGCGGATGAATTAACAGAAAAATATTTGGGTATTCAATAATCATCGTTTTGTGTAAGTGATCAGATGATGAGTCCGACGCTCCCGAGACTTGGAAATTTATTTTTATTTTTAAGGGGTCATATAACGTTTTGTTGTGAAATGTGTTGATATCAGCTTCATATAGCTCTTTTAGTCTGATGTCGTAAGGTCTCGAAAAACGATTTTTTGTCTCTTATTTTTGTTCGCTCGTCTGACATGCACACCAATGTTACTTTTAATTATATAATATTACACGCCATTTGCATACGCCATTTTATTTTTTATGAAAGTTGCTCCATTTCGTGTGGCAACTGTCATCTTTAATTTGCTTTTTTGCCGTGATTGTCTTGGCGGCGCTGCATGTGACAGTGTTCCGGCAGTTGTTAGTTAACTCTCGTCTGGCCGGCGAAGCGTATACCGGTCAGACAAGGAAATCAAGTCTCTATTAAAAATAAATGTGAACTGTGCTTCAAAAACAAGTTCTGCATGTTGTTCATCTGCTCCTGCATCCTTCCTCTACGCTGCCACGTGACAAAACCACGACTTGTCATTCTTTTAAAATACGGGCGATTTCATTGTGTTCACTTTTCGAGTTGATGAGGTGGAGTAAATGAACGAATGGTTAGCACCATGGAAAAAAACAAGACATACTATACAGGTGGATTTTTAAATATTTATTGTACTAATAATATTAAACTTGTGAATAAATGTTGACTGATTAAATAATAAAAAATAATAATATACACACTCTGAATATATACTATACAGACATCTATCGTTATATGACGGTAACAATGGTATAAATACAATTTATTCCGCGCAACAGTTCGGGCAGAAGATGGTCGAGTGGTTTAGGGTAATGAACTTGAGCAACGGGTCGGTTCCAAGGCTCGCAGGTTCACATCCCGCTTCTGTCGATATTTTTTCTGAACGAATTGATGCATATAAAGAATTTGATGTATAGTATGTGTATATTTAATTGCTAATAATACAGGTCCTTGGTCTCATTCAATCTAACGCTTATTTAATGTATTTTTTTTCTATTAATTTATGAGAGAAACACGAGATTGTGTTATTTGGTGATTGCAATAAATTTGTAAGTGTATTTTTGTATTTGTTAAATATTAACATAAAAAATATTCCTAAGTAAAGAATTCTATATTATGTTGGAATCATATTATTACTAATTTTTTTTAAACTATTATTTTAGTTGGGTTTTACAACAGACTTGCTCGGGTCGTCGCTAGATGATTGCATTGAAAATTCAAAAAGTTTTCAATATTGATGGAACCAAATTCGATTCGGAATTTGCGTTCGTAATTTCACCAGATTAACCTGAAAGTTATCGAATATCAAAGGAATGGACCTTTGGCCGTTCAAAATATGCTAAGATCTCGCAAAAACGAACCCTTTTTTATTTTAATGCATTCGTGAAATATGAATGGCCTTTCTTTAAAACCTTTTTTTTTTTGTTTAAAACCATTGAACAGTATAATCGGATTTGAGTTTGTAATGTACATTTATAAGTTCTTCAATAAACGTGTAACCATTATTTTTTTTTGATATTTTTAATGAGACATTAATAAATGAAAAATGCGTGAATGTATCTGAAGGTAGATAATCAACACTCCATATGGAGCTCTTTAAGCATATATAAAAAATAATAAAGTAAAAACATACAGGAATACCAACAGATGGTGATAATAATTCTGAAGTCTCATCTGTGGAATTCTACGACGCTTACAAAAATGCATATGACAAACTCTGCATATGAAGTGTTCATCCGCCAACGTCATAAACTGCAGCCCGAGATTCACGCATCATCCTTATTATTATAGGAGTTTACTATGAATGGGTTGACTTTACGGGACGACTTTTTTCTTCCAGCAATTTTGATTAATAGGCTTTGACTGGCATTTATGGGTGTGGGATCAAATTCACACCAACAAGGGATATTTAATAGTTAAAAAATCGATTAAAAATCTTTTTTTTTTATTTCCGCCCGGTATCGAACACACGACCTTTGGCAAGCAAAGCAAACGCTTTGACCACTGATCTATATCCGCCGACAAATATAGGCTGGTGATGAAATGATTCAAAATTGTATACGCCTAAATTTACATCCATTGTAAAAATAATCATTAAAATAGTTAATATATTCATAATATTCGATTCATTTAATGAATTTATTCATAAGTGTATTCGATGTATTGTCAATTTATATTCGTGTTACAGTATAACAAGTATTATTAGAGCATGAAACGTTTAAATTTATTGACGTACTCGTTTACTGATAATTTACTGAAACAATCTAGTGATCACGTTTCGGTGAAAATAAATTAATATTTATGATATACTTTTCATATTAATACAATATTTTATACTATCATAATTAACGACAATGTACGGCTGTAAGACATCGTGCTTATCTGAAAGTGATAAAAAAAGACTAGAGGCCTTTGAGATGTGGTCGTACAGAAGAATTATCGGAATTTCCTGGAAAGACCATGTCACGAACAATGAGGTTCTCAGAAAAATCAAGGAAGATAGGCAACTAATAAGAACCATCTCAGAGAGGCGAGCCCAATGGATTGGTCACATCGTGCGCCACGATGGACTTCTTCACGATATTGTGGAGGGAATGGTTGAGGGTAGAAACTGTAGAGGGCGCCCTAGAGTATTTGCAGCAAGTATTCGAGGACATGAACTGTAGCGCTTATGCTGAGCTGAAAAGGGTTGCGGAGGACCGAGACGAATGGAGATCGAGATGCAAGATTCTGTTGCTGCAAACCAATCCACCGGATTGATACTACGAAGAAGAATTAAACGATATCATAACGACCAATGAATTAATGATAAATGCTTGATATTACGTATTATTTATTATCGTTGAGCCATTCTTGATGACTTAACGTGCGTCGTGCAAATCATTTCATCCGATTTAAAAAAATAATCTAACTATAAACAAATAACAGCTGCCATCTCAACAAATCAGCAAAACCGTCGAAAACCATATATTTTCCCAATAATACTTTTTGTGTCCATAGATGTCATTGAACTAAGCATTTGAAATAAAGGTATTTATGTTTATTATTATTTATGTATATAATAATAAAATACACACTCTGAATATATACTATAGAGACGTCTATCGTTAAGTGATAACCAATGGTATGAATGCAACTTATTCCATACAGCAGTTCGGGCAGATGATGGTCGAGCGGTCAAGGGTAATGAACTTGAACAAATGGTTGGTTCTAAGGTTCGCTGGTTCGCATCCCGCCTCTGCCGATATTTTTTCTGAACAAATTGTTGCGTATAAATAATTTGTTGCATTATAGTATGTGTATATTTAATTACTTATAATATTGTAATATAGTCAATGATCTATAAAAGTAGATTAGAATATTGAAACAATAAAATAATATTCTAATAAATATTTAAAAATCCATAGGTATTTATGTGTCATTAAAAGTTTTAATTTAAATACCTTAATACTTTCAAGAATGAAGGTTCGGTGGAACCTCTCTTAAAGAGCGCCTCTCATAACGAGTGATTCGCATAACGAGCAAAAAAAATGTAAAAAAATTGCTCCCTTAACGAGCGACATTTCGCATAGCGAGTGACGAAGAAAGGGGAAGTCACATAACGTATGATGCACGTGTGAGCCGGGACTTCCGCGTATGTCCACAAAATTATTTAAAAAAATAATATGCATTCCTGAAATCATAATTTTTCAGGAAAAATATGAAATTAAAAGAAGTTTTATTTTTGAAACACAATGATTTTGGTTTAAATTCCAGCCGCTTGGTAACACATCATTCAAATAGTATATTATTTAACTTAAACGAGTATAATTACCATGTCCACGCTCTCAACTGGAGCATATGTATGTCATAAACTTTCGCCACAATGCTATGCCAACTATTATATTTCGCCTCAGCTTACACGATACAATTATAGTGCAACATTTGTCGGCAATTCATTTTTGAACTAGCTGTAATTTTTGTTTTATAATCAATAAATACAACGACTGTTATATTTCAAATGTAAATTAAAATATTAAAAAAAAAAAGTTTAGTGCTTGTGGCGATATTTCAAATTCACCAAAAAATTCACCATTTATAAATTTGACAATAATAATTCCAATAAGGTAAAAAATATTTTGGAATGATGAAATCACCTTATCATAATATTTACGATTGATAATTATATCTCCCCTTCAGTCCATTATTAGACTCGCAAGAATTTCTCAGAAATGTATGGAATTTCATTCCAGAACACGAGAATTTCGCTTGTAGTATTTCATTTGCGGGCAAAACACAAGTACTTTAACCCTATCTACTACCGTCGCCCATTTTTCGCCCGAAAAATATTCCCGAATTTGTATCTCCGAATGTAAATAAACTTGAGAAAGTTTTCAAAGTCAA